>JANJGN010002319.1:0-76593 GCA_026770705.1 Isurus oxyrinchus
CTCGGTTAGAACCACACTCGGAGCACCGTGCACAGTTCCGTCTCCGTATCCCCCCTCAGTTAGACCACACTCGGAGCACCGTGCACAGTTCCGGTCTCCGTATCCCCCCCCCCTCGGTAGACCACACTCGAAGCACCGTGCACAGTTCCGATCTCCTTATCCCCTCGGTTAGACCACACTGGGAGCACCGTGCACAGTTCCGGTCTCCGTATCCCCCCCTCGGTTAGACCACACTCGGAGCACCGTGCACAGTTCCGATCTCCTTATCCCCTTGGTTAGGCCACACTTGGAGCACGGTGCACAGTTCCGATCACCGTATCCCTCGGTTAGACCACACTTGGAGCACCGTGCACAGTTCCGGTCTGTGTATACCCCTTGGTTAGTCCACACTCAGAGCACTGTGCACAGTTCTGGTCTCCGTATCCACCTCGGTTAGACCACAATGGGAGCCCCGTGCTCATTTCCAGTCTCCGTATCCCCCTCGGTTAGACCACATTCGGAGCACCGTGCACAGTTCCGGTCTCCGTATCCCCTCAGACCACACTCGGAGCACCGTGCACAGTTCCGGTCTCCGTATCATCTTGGATAGACCACATTCGGAGCACCGTGCACAGTTCCGGTCTCCGTATCCCCCCCTCGGTTAGACCACATTCGGAGCACCGTGCACAGTTCCGGTCTCCGCATCCCCCTCGGTTCGACCACACTCGGAGCACCGTGCACAGTTCCGGTCTCCGTAACCCCCCTCAGTTAGACCACACTTGGAGCACCGTGCACAGTTCCGGTCTGTGTATACCCCTTGGTTAGTCCACACTCAGAGCACTGTGCACAGTTCTGGTCTCCGTATCCACCTCGGTTAGACCACAATGGGAGCCCCGTGCTCATTTCCAGTCTCCGTATCCCCCTCGGGTTAGACCACATTCGGAGCACCACGCACAGTTCCGGTCTCCGTATCCCCTCAGACCACACTCGGAGCACCGTGCACAGTTCCGGTCTCCGTATCATCTTGGATAGACCACATTCGGAGCACCGTGCACACTTCCGGTCTCCGTATCTCTCGGTTAGACCACACCCGGAGCACGGTGCACAGTTCCGGTCTCCGTAACCCCCTCGGTTAGACAACACTCGGAGCACCGTGCACAGTTCTGGTCTCGGTATCCCCCCCTCGGTTAGACCACACTCGGAGCACCGTGTACAGTTCTGGTCTCCGTATCCCCCCCTCGGTTAGACCACACTCGGAGCACCGTGCACAGTTCCGGTCTCCGTATCCCTCGGTTAGACCACACCCGGAGCACCGTGCACAGTTCCGGTCTCCGTAACCCCCTCGGTTAGACAACACTCGGAGCACCGTGCACAGTTCTGGTCTCCGTATCCCCCCCCCTCGGTTAGACCACACTCGGAGCACCGCGCACAGTTCTGGTCTCCGTATCCCCCCTCAGTTAGACCACACTCGGAGCACCGTGCACAGTTCCGGTCTCCGTATCCCCCCCTCGGTTAGACCACACTCGGAGCACCGTGCACAGTTCCGGTCTCCATATCCCCCCCTTGGTTAGACCACACTCGGAGCACCGTGCACAGTTCCGGTCTCCGTATCACCCCCTCGGTTAGACCACACTCGGAGCACCGTGCACAGTTCCGGTCTCCGTATCCCCCCCTCGGTTAGACAACACTCGGAGCACCGTGCACAGTTCCGGTCTCCGTATCCCCCCTCGGTTAGACCATACTCGGAGCACCGTGCACAGTTCCGGTCTCCGTAACCCCCTCGGTTAGACAACACTTGGAGCACCGTGCACAGTTCTGGTCTCGGTATCCCCCCCTCGGTTAGACCACACTCGGAGCACCGTGCACAGTTCCGGTCTCCGTATCCCCCCCTCGGTTAGACCACACTCGGAGCACCGTGCACAGTTCCGGTCTCCGTATCCCTCGGTTAGACCACACCCGGAGCACCGTGCACAGTTCCGGTCTCCGTAACCCCCTCGGTTAGACAACACTCGGAGCACCGTGCACAGTTCTGGTCTCCGTATCCCCCCCCTCGGTTAGACCACACTGGGAGCACCGTGCACAGTTCCGGTCTCCGTATCCCCCCCCCTCAGTTAGACCACACTCGGAGCACCGCGCACAGTTCCGGTCTCCGTATCCCCCCCTCGGTTAGACCACACTCGGAGCACCGTGCACAGTTCCGGTCTCCGTATCCCCCCCTCGGTTAGACCACACTCGGAGCACCGTGCACAGTTCCGGTCTCCGTATCCCCCCCTCGGTTAGACCACACTCGGAGCACCGTGCACAGTTCCGGTCTCTGTATCCCTCGGTTCGACCACACTCGGAGCACCGCGCACAGTTCCGGCCACTACATTAAAGGAAGGATGTCATCGTCTCGATATACTGAAGGGTCTGGGCGAGGGGGGAGAGAAAGGAAGAGAAGGAGACGGTAATGGGAGGAGGAGGAAGGGGTTGGCGTAGACCAGCACGGAACAGATGGGCCGAACGCACCACTTCATCCAGGGAGCCCGCCGGGGTGACGCCCCCCCCCATCCCCCCCCGCACCTCGACTGAACCCCGTGGCTACAATCCCCTCCCTCCCCCACCCCCTTCAACCCTCGACACCGTCTGGCAGAGGCCCTGTCTCCCTCCCTCCCTTCCACGGACGTTCGGCGACCAGAGCCTTCCGGAAGGTTCCGTGCACCGAAGCTCCTGCTTCCGCCGTCCGGGATACTGTCGAAGACCAAGGGACCTGGACCTCTCGAGGCGCATCTGCACACCACCCCCCCCCGCCCCTTACACCCCCTTCGGACTCTTGAGAAAACTGTGCCATTAAAACCTGTACTGCCTCTCTCTCTCTCTCTCTCCGTCTCTCTCTGTCCCTTCTGCCAAAATGCGGCCGCCAGAGCGAGCCTCGTCATATCTCGGCCCGCGTCGCCTCGAGCGGACCCGTCTGCCGGCAGGCATGAGCGCACTCGCCGTCGTTCAGTAAGTGCTGTCCGCTCCTTGTTTCGGGGAAGCGGGGGAGTGTCCCTGACCATGAATGCCTTGCAACCCCCCCCCCCCCCACCCTCCTCCTCGGCCAGTGTAACGTGACCCGTGCCTCAAGCTCGACGGGGTTTATCTTGGATGGGTTGTCAGTCGTCACTGTTGGCGCACTCGTGATTGTTCATCAATTGCCCCACCCCACCGGTGGTGGAACCGCACCTCACACAGCAGGCGTTACGCGAGGAAAACGGTCGAGCCTCGCGAGGGGCCGGTGGCTCCCAGATATTGTCCCCCCTCGATCACAGTGGAATTGCAGCCGAATCGGCGCGCTCTCTCTCTTCCCCCTGCAGTATAAATTGTTGTGAGAGTATCAAATTTGGAATTCTTGCGTTTGTCCTGATGGGGGCAAGGGGAAAAGCCTCCGTCGACGGGTCTCTCTTCGGAGCGTTCAAGTCCTGTGCAGAGCAAGCGAGCCGGCCGCCTCTGACACTACCCGCCTCCCCGCTCACACCCTCCCAACTTTCCGCGATGGTTTGCAGTCGCTTGACCCCCACCCCCCACGCCGGCTGGCCTCGATGCAGTCCGGCCTGTAGCTCGGAGACGCCTCATTTCGCTGACTTCTGAACCGCGTCCGCTTCCCCTCAGGGAAACGGTGACCCAGAACCGGCAAGACGTTTCACTTAGCTAGCGATGGCAGCCTCCCCGAGGAGAGACGTCCCGGACAAGACGACGGAGGCATTGGCCGGAGAGGTGGCCCCTCGGCTGGGCCCCTGTGCAGCAGAGGGAGATGGGGTGAGGTTGAGGGAGGGAACTCCAGAGCTGAGGGCAGCCTCCGTCTCCATACCCTCCAGCTGAAATGGGAATCGGGGGATGTGCAAGATAGCCTGGAATGGAGGAGCGGAGAGTTGTAGGTGTTGCAGGTGGTTACAGAGATAGGGAGGGGTGTATGGGCTGGAGGAGGTTACAGAGATAGGGAGGGGTGTAGGGGCTGGAGGAGGTTAGAGATAGGGAGGGGTGTAGGGGCTGGAGGAGGTTACAGAAATAGGGAGGGTTGTAGGACTGGAGGAGGTTACAGAGATAGGGAGGGGTGTAGGGGCTGGAGGAGGTTATAGAGAGGGACGGTAGTAGGACTGGAGAAGGTTACAGAGATAGGGAGGGGTGTAGCGGCTGGAGGAGGTTACAGATATAGGGAGGGGTGTAGGGACTGGAGGAGGTTACAGAGATAGGGAGGTGGGGTAGGGGGCTGGAGGAGGTTACAGAGATAGGGAGGGGTGTAGGGGCTGGAGGAGGATACAGAAATAGGGAGGGGTGTAGGGGCTGGAGGAGGTTACAGAGATAGGGAGGGGTGTAGGGGCTGGAGGAGGATACAGAAATAGGGAGGGGTGTAGGGGCTGGAGGAGGTTACAGAGATAGGGAGGGGTGTAGGGGCTGGAGGAGGATACAGAAATAGGGAGGGGTGTAGGGGCTGGAGGGGGTTACAGAGATAGGGAGGGGTGTAGGGGCTGGAGGAGGTTACAGAGATAGGGAGGGGTGTAGGGACTGGAGGAGGTTACAGAGATAGGGAGGGTTGTAAGGGCTGGAGGTTACAGAGATAGGGAGGGGTGTAGGGGCTGGAGAAGGTTACAGAGATCGGGAGGGGTGTAGGGACTGGAGGAGGTTACAGAGATAGGGAGGGGTGTAGGAGCTGGAAGAGCTTACAGAGATAGGGAGGGGTGTAGGGGCTGGAGAAGGTTACAGAGATAGGGAGGTGTGTAGGGGCTGGAGGAGGTTACAGAGATAGGGAGGGGTGTAGGGGCTGGAGAAGGTTACAGAGATAGGGAGGGGTGTAGGGACTGGAGGAGGTTATAGAGATATGGAGGGTTGTAAGGGCTGGAGGACGTTACAGAGATAGGGAGGGGTGTAGGGACTGGAGGAGGTTACAGAGATAGGGAGGGGTGTAGGGACTGGAGGAGGTTACAGAGATAGGGAGGGGTGTAGGAGCTGGAAGAGTTTACAGAGATAGGGAGGGGTGTAGGGTCTGGAGGAGGTTACAGAGATAGGGAGGGGTGTAGGGGCTGGAGGAGGTTACAGAGATAGGGAGGGGTGTAGGGGCTGGAGAAGGTTACAGAGATAGGGAGGGGTGTAGGGACTGGAGGAGGTTAAAGACATAGGGAGAGGTGTAGGGGCTGGAGGAGGTTACAGAGATAGGGAGGGGTGTAGGGGACTGGAGGAGGTTACAGAGATAGGGAGGGGTGTAGGGGCTGGAGGAGGTTACAGAGATAGGGAGGTGGGGTAGGAGGCTGGAGGAGGTTACAGAGATAGGGAGGGGTGTAGGGGCTGGAGGAGGATACAGAAATAGGGAGGGGTGTAGGGGCTGGAGGGGGTTACAGAGATAGGGAGGGGTGTCAGGGCTGGAGGAGGTTACAGAGATAGGGAGGGTTGTAAGGGTTGGAGAAGGTTACAGAGATAGGGAGGGGTGTAGGGACTGGAGGAGGTTACAGAGATAGGGTTGTAAGGGCTGGAGGAGGTTACAGAGATAGGGAGGGGTGTAGGGGCTGGAGAAGGTTACATAGATAGGGAGGGGTGTAGGGACTGGAGGAGGTTACAGAGATAGGGAGGGTTGTAAGGGCTGGAGGAGGTTACAGAGATAGGGAGGGGTGTAGGGGCTGGAGAAGGTTACAGAGATAGGGAGGGGTGTAGGGACTGGAGGAGGTTACAGAGATAGGGAGGGGTGTAGGGGCAGGAGGAGGTTACAGAGATAAGGAGGGGTGTAGTGGCTGGAGGAGGTTACAGAGATAGGGAGGGGTAAAGGGGCTGGAGAAGGTTACAGAGATAGGGAGGGGTGTAGGGGCTGGAGGAGGATACAGAAATAGGGAGGGGTGTAGGGGCTGGAGGGGGTTACAGAGATAGGGAGGGGTGTAAGGGTTGGAGAAGGTTACAGAGATAGGGAGGGGTGTAGGGACTGGAAGAGTTTACAGAGATAGGGAGGGGTGTAGGGTCTGGAGGAGGTTACAGAGATAGGGAGGGGTGTAGGGGCTGGAGGAGGTTACAGAAATAGGGAGGGTTGTAGGACTGGAGGAGGTTACAGAGATAGGGAGGGGTGTAGGGGCTGGAGGAGGTTATAGAGAGGGACGGTAGTAGGACTGGAGAAGGTTACAGAGATAGGGAGGGGTGTAGCGGCTGGAGGAGGTTACAGATATAGGGAGGGGTGTAGGGACTGGAGGAGGTTACAGAGATAGGGAGGTGGGGTAGGGGGCTGGAGGAGGTTACAGAGATAGGGAGGGGTGTAGGGGCTGGAGGAGGATACAGAAATAGGGAGGGGTGTAGGGGCTGGAGGAGGTTACAGAGATAGGGAGGGGTGTAGGGGCTGGAGGAGGATACAGAAATAGGGAGGGGTGTAGGGGCTGGAGGAGGTTACAGAGATAGGGAGGGTTGTAAGGGCTGGAGGAGGTTACAGAGATAGGGAGGGGTGTAGGGGCTGGAGAAGGTTACAGAGATCGGGAGGGGTGTAGGGACTGGAGGAGGTTACAGAGATAGGGAGGGGTGTAGGAGCTGGAAGAGCTTACAGAGATAGGGAGGGGTGTAGGGGCTGGAGAAGGTTACAGAGATAGGGAGGTGTGTAGGGGCTGGAGGAGGTTACAGAGATAGGGAGGGGTGTAGGGGCTGGAGAAGGTTACAGAGATAGGGAGGGGTGTAGGGACTGGAGGAGGTTATAGAGATATGGAGGGTTGTAAGGGCTGGAGGAGGTTACAGAGATAGGGAGGGGTGTAGGGACTGGAGGAGGTTACAGAGATAGGGAGGGGTGTAGGGACTGGAGGAGGTTACAGAGATAGGGAGGGGTGTAGGAGCTGGAAGAGTTTACAGAGATAGGGAGGGGTGTAGGGTCTGGAGGAGGTTACAGAGATAGGGAGGGGTGTAGGGGCTGGAGGAGGTTACAGAGATAGGGAGGGGTGTAGGGGCTGGAGAAGGTTACAGAGATAGGGAGGGGTGTAGGGACTGGAGGAGGTTAAAGACATAGGGAGGGGTGTAGGGGCTGGAGGAGGTTACAGAGATAGGGAGGGGTGTAGGGGACTGGAGGAGGTTACAGAGATAGGGAGGGGTGTAGGGGCTGGAGGAGGTTACAGAGATAGGGAGGTGGGGTAGGAGGCTGGAGGAGGTTACAGAGATAGGGAGGGGTGTAGGGGCTGGAGGAGGATACAGAAATAGGGAGGGGTGTAGGGGCTGGAGGGGGTTACAGAGATAGGGAGGGGTGTAGGGGCTGGAGGAGGTTACAGAGATAGGGAGGGTTGTAAGGGTTGGAGAAGGTTACAGAGATAGGGAGGGGTGTAGGGACTGGAGGAGGTTACAGAGATAGGGTTGTAAGGGCTGGAGGAGGTTACAGAGATAGGGAGGGGTGTAGGGGCTGGAGAAGGTTACAGAGATAGGGAGGGGTGTAGGGACTGGAGGAGGTTACAGAGATAGGGAGGGTTGTAAGGGCTGGAGGAGGTTACAGAGATAGGGAGGGGTGTAGGGGCTGGAGAAGGTTACAGAGATAGGGAGGGGTGTAGGGACTGGAGGAGGTTACAGAGATAGGGAGGGGTGTAGGGGCTGGAGGAGGTTACAGAGATAAGGAGGGGTGTAGTGGCTGGAGGAGGTTACAGAGATAGGGAGGGGTGTAGGGGCTGGAGAAGGTTACAGAGATAGGGAGGGGTGTAGGGGCTGGAGGAGGATACAGAAATAGGGAGGGGTGTAGGGGCTGGAGGGTGTTACAGAGATAGGGAGGGGTGTAAGGGTTGGAGAAGGTTACAGAGATAGGGAGGGGTGTAGGGACTGGAAGAGTTTACAGAGATAGGGAGGGGTGTAGGGTCTGGAGGAGGTTACAGAGATAGGGAGGGGTGTAGGGGCTGGAGGAGGTTACAGAGATAGGGAGGGGTGTAGGGGCTGGAGGAGGATACAGAAATAGGGAGGGGTGTAGGGGCTGGAGGAGGTTACAGAGATAGGGAGGGTTGTAAGGGCTGGAGGAGGTTACAGAGATAGGGAGGGGTGTAGGGGCTGGAGAAGGTTACAGAGATCGGGAGGGGTGTAGGGACTGGAGGAGGTTACAGACATAGGGAGGGGTGTAGGAGCTGGAAGAGCTTACAGAGATAGGGAGGGGTGTAGGGGCTGGAGAAGGTTACAGAGATAGGGAGGTGTGTAGGGGCTGGAGGAGGTTACAGAGATAGGGAGGGGTGTAGGGGCTGGAGAAGGTTACAGAGATAGGGAGGGGTGTAGGGACTGGAGGAGGTTATAGAGATATGGAGGGTTGTAAGGGCTGGAGGAGGTTACAGAGATAGGGAGGGGTGTAGGGACTGGAGGAGGTTAAAGAGATAGGGAGGGGTGTAGGGACTGGAGGAGGTTACAGAGATAGGGAGGGGTGTAGGAGCTGGAAGAGTTTACAGAGATAGGGAGGGGTGTAGGGTCTGGAGGAGGTTACAGAGATAGGGAGGGGTGTAGGGGCTGGAGGAGGTTACAGAGATAGGGAGGGGTGTAGGGGCTGGAGAAGGTTACAGAGATAGGGAGGGGTGTAGGGACTGGAGGAGGTTACAGAGATCGGGAGGGGTGTAGGGACTGGAGGAGGTTACAGAGATAGGGAGGGGTGTAGGAGCTGGAAGAGCTTACAGAGATAGGGAGGGGTGTAGGGGCTGGAGAAGGTTACAGAGATAGGGAGGTGTGTAGGGGCTGGAGGAGGTTACAGAGATAGGGAGGGGTGTAGGGGCTGGAGAAGGTTACAGAGATAGGGAGGGGTGTAGGGACTGGAGGAGGTTATAGAGATATGGAGGGTTGTAAGGGCTGGAGGACGTTACAGAGATAGGGAGGGGTGTAGGGACTGGAGGAGGTTACAGAGATAGGGAGGGGTGTAGGGACTGGAGGAGGTTACAGAGATAGGGAGGGGTGTAGGAGCTGGAAGAGTTTACAGAGATAGGGAGGGGTGTAGGGTCTGGAGGAGGTTACAGAGATAGGGAGGGGTGTAGGGGCTGGAGGAGGTTACAGAGATAGGGAGGGGTGTAGGGGCTGGAGAAGGTTACAGAGATAGGGAGGGGTGTAGGGACTGGAGGAGGTTAAAGACATAGGGAGAGGTGTAGGGGCTGGAGGAGGTTACAGAGATAGGGAGGGGTGTAGGGGACTGGAGGAGGTTACAGAGATAGGGAGGGGTGTAGGGGCTGGAGGAGGTTACAGAGATAGGGAGGTGGGGTAGGAGGCTGGAGGAGGTTACAGAGATAGGGAGGGGTGTAGGGGCTGGAGGAGGATACAGAAATAGGGAGGGGTGTAGGGGCTGGAGGGGGTTACAGAGATAGGGAGGGGTGTCAGGGCTGGAGGAGGTTACAGAGATAGGGAGGGTTGTAAGGGTTGGAGAAGGTTACAGAGATAGGGAGGGGTGTAGGGACTGGAGGAGGTTACAGAGATAGGGTTGTAAGGGCTGGAGGAGGTTACAGAGATAGGGAGGGGTGTAGGGGCTGGAGAAGGTTACATAGATAGGGAGGGGTGTAGGGACTGGAGGAGGTTACAGAGATAGGGAGGGTTGTAAGGGCTGGAGGAGGTTACAGAGATAGGGAGGGGTGTAGGGGCTGGAGAAGGTTACAGAGATAGGGAGGGGTGTAGGGACTGGAGGAGGTTACAGAGATAGGGAGGGGTGTAGGGGCAGGAGGAGGTTACAGAGATAAGGAGGGGTGTAGTGGCTGGAGGAGGTTACAGAGATAGGGAGGGGTAAAGGGGCTGGAGAAGGTTACAGAGATAGGGAGGGGTGTAGGGGCTGGAGGAGGATACAGAAATAGGGAGGGGTGTAGGGGCTGGAGGGGGTTACAGAGATAGGGAGGGGTGTAAGGGTTGGAGAAGGTTACAGAGATAGGGAGGGGTGTAGGGACTGGAAGAGTTTACAGAGATAGGGAGGGGTGTAGGGTCTGGAGGAGGTTACAGAGATAGGGAGGGGTGTAGGGGCTGGAGGAGGTTACAGAAATAGGGAGGGTTGTAGGACTGGAGGAGGTTACAGAGATAGGGAGGGGTGTAGGGGCTGGAGGAGGTTATAGAGAGGGACGGTAGTAGGACTGGAGAAGGTTACAGAGATAGGGAGGGGTGTAGCGGCTGGAGGAGGTTACAGATATAGGGAGGGGTGTAGGGACTGGAGGAGGTTACAGAGATAGGGAGGTGGGGTAGGGGGCTGGAGGAGGTTACAGAGATAGGGAGGGGTGTAGGGGCTGGAGGAGGATACAGAAATAGGGAGGGGTGTAGGGGCTGGAGGAGGTTACAGAGATAGGGAGGGGTGTAGGGGCTGGAGGAGGATACAGAAATAGGGAGGGGTGTAGGGGCTGGAGGAGGTTACAGAGATAGGGAGGGTTGTAAGGGCTGGAGGAGGTTACAGAGATAGGGAGGGGTGTAGGGGCTGGAGAAGGTTACAGAGATCGGGAGGGGTGTAGGGACTGGAGGAGGTTACAGAGATAGGGAGGGGTGTAGGAGCTGGAAGAGCTTACAGAGATAGGGAGGGGTGTAGGGGCTGGAGAAGGTTACAGAGATAGGGAGGTGTGTAGGGGCTGGAGGAGGTTACAGAGATAGGGAGGGGTGTAGGGGCTGGAGAAGGTTACAGAGATAGGGAGGGGTGTAGGGACTGGAGGAGGTTATAGAGATATGGAGGGTTGTAAGGGCTGGAGGAGGTTACAGAGATAGGGAGGGGTGTAGGGACTGGAGGAGGTTACAGAGATAGGGAGGGGTGTAGGGACTGGAGGAGGTTACAGAGATAGGGAGGGGTGTAGGAGCTGGAAGAGTTTACAGAGATAGGGAGGGGTGTAGGGTCTGGAGGAGGTTACAGAGATAGGGAGGGGTGTAGGGGCTGGAGGAGGTTACAGAGATAGGGAGGGGTGTAGGGGCTGGAGAAGGTTACAGAGATAGGGAGGGGTGTAGGGACTGGAGGAGGTTAAAGACATAGGGAGGGGTGTAGGGGCTGGAGGAGGTTACAGAGATAGGGAGGGGTGTAGGGGACTGGAGGAGGTTACAGAGATAGGGAGGGGTGTAGGGGCTGGAGGAGGTTACAGAGATAGGGAGGTGGGGTAGGAGGCTGGAGGAGGTTACAGAGATAGGGAGGGGTGTAGGGGCTGGAGGAGGATACAGAAATAGGGAGGGGTGTAGGGGCTGGAGGGGGTTACAGAGATAGGGAGGGGTGTAGGGGCTGGAGGAGGTTACAGAGATAGGGAGGGTTGTAAGGGTTGGAGAAGGTTACAGAGATAGGGAGGGGTGTAGGGACTGGAGGAGGTTACAGAGATAGGGTTGTAAGGGCTGGAGGAGGTTACAGAGATAGGGAGGGGTGTAGGGGCTGGAGAAGGTTACAGAGATAGGGAGGGGTGTAGGGACTGGAGGAGGTTACAGAGATAGGGAGGGTTGTAAGGGCTGGAGGAGGTTACAGAGATAGGGAGGGGTGTAGGGGCTGGAGAAGGTTACAGAGATAGGGAGGGGTGTAGGGACTGGAGGAGGTTACAGAGATAGGGAGGGGTGTAGGGGCTGGAGGAGGTTACAGAGATAAGGAGGGGTGTAGTGGCTGGAGGAGGTTACAGAGATAGGGAGGGGTGTAGGGGCTGGAGAAGGTTACAGAGATAGGGAGGGGTGTAGGGGCTGGAGGAGGATACAGAAATAGGGAGGGGTGTAGGGGCTGGAGGGTGTTACAGAGATAGGGAGGGGTGTAAGGGTTGGAGAAGGTTACAGAGATAGGGAGGGGTGTAGGGACTGGAAGAGTTTACAGAGATAGGGAGGGGTGTAGGGTCTGGAGGAGGTTACAGAGATAGGGAGGGGTGTAGGGGCTGGAGGAGGTTACAGAGATAGGGAGGGGTGTAGGGGCTGGAGGAGGATACAGAAATAGGGAGGGGTGTAGGGGCTGGAGGAGGTTACAGAGATAGGGAGGGTTGTAAGGGCTGGAGGAGGTTACAGAGATAGGGAGGGGTGTAGGGGCTGGAGAAGGTTACAGAGATCGGGAGGGGTGTAGGGACTGGAGGAGGTTACAGACATAGGGAGGGGTGTAGGAGCTGGAAGAGCTTACAGAGATAGGGAGGGGTGTAGGGGCTGGAGAAGGTTACAGAGATAGGGAGGTGTGTAGGGGCTGGAGGAGGTTACAGAGATAGGGAGGGGTGTAGGGGCTGGAGAAGGTTACAGAGATAGGGAGGGGTGTAGGGACTGGAGGAGGTTATAGAGATATGGAGGGTTGTAAGGGCTGGAGGAGGTTACAGAGATAGGGAGGGGTGTAGGGACTGGAGGAGGTTAAAGAGATAGGGAGGGGTGTAGGGACTGGAGGAGGTTACAGAGATAGGGAGGGGTGTAGGAGCTGGAAGAGTTTACAGAGATAGGGAGGGGTGTAGGGTCTGGAGGAGGTTACAGAGATAGGGAGGGGTGTAGGGGCTGGAGGAGGTTACAGAGATAGGGAGGGGTGTAGGGGCTGGAGAAGGTTACAGAGATAGGGAGGGGTGTAGGGACTGGAGGAGGTTAAAGACATAGGGAGGGGTGTAGGGGCTGGAGGAGGTTACAGAGATAGGGAGGGGTGTAGGGGACTGGAGGAGGTTACAGAGATAGGGAGGGGTGTAGGGGCTGGAGGAGGTTACAGAGATAGGGAGGTGGGGTAGGAGGCTGGAGGAGGTTACAGAGATAGGGAGGGGTGTAGGGGCTGGAGGAGGATACAGAAATAGGGAGGGGTGTAGGGGCTGGAGGGGGTTACAGAGATAGGGAGGGGTGTAGGGGCTGGAGGAGGTTACAGAGATAGGGAGGGTTGTAAGGGTTGGAGAAGGTTACAGGGATAGGGAGGGGTGTAGGGACTGGAGGAGGTTACAGAGATAGGGTTGTAAGGGCTGGAGGAGGTTACAGAGATAGGGAGGGGTGTAGGGGCTGGAGAAGGTTACAGAGATAGGGAGGGGTGTAGGGACTGGAGGAGGTTACAGAGATAGGGAGGGTTGTAAGGGCTGGAGGAGGTTACAGAGATAGGGAGGGGTGTAGGGGCTGGAGAAGGTTACAGAGATAGGGAGGGGTGTAGGGACTGGAGGAGGTTACAGAGATAGGGAGGGGTGTAGGGGCTGGAGGAGGTTACAGAGATAAGGAGGGGTGTAGTGGCTGGAGGAGGTTACAGAGATAGGGAGGGGTGTAGGGGCTGGAGAAGGTTACAGAGATAGGGAGGGGTGTAGGGGCTGGAGGAGGATACAGTAATAGGGAGGGGTGTAGGGGCTGGAGGGTGTTACAGAGATAGGGAGGGGTGTAAGGGTTGGAGAAGGTTACAGAGATAGGGAGGGGTGTAGGGACTGGAAGAGTTTACAGAGATAGGGAGGGGTGTAGGGTCTGGAGGAGGTTACAGAGATAGGGAGGGGTGTAGGGGCTGGAGGAGGTTACAGAAATAGGGAGGGTTGTAGGACTGGAGGAGGTTACAGAGATAGGGAGGGGTGTAGGGGCTGGAGGAGGTTATAGAGAGGGACGGTAGTAGGACTGGAGAAGGTAACAGAGATAGGGAGGGGTGTAGCGGCTGGAGGAGGTTACAGATATAGGGAGGGGTGTAGGGACTGGAGGAGGTTACAGAGATAGGGAGGTGGGGTAGGGGGCTGGAGGAGGTTACAGAGATAGGGAGGGGTGTAGGGGCTGGAGGAGGATACAGAAATAGGGAGGGGTGTAGGGGCTGGAGGAGGTTACAGAGATAGGGAGGGGTGTAGGGGCTGGAGGAGGATACAGAAATAGGGAGGGGTGTAGGGACTGGAGGAGGTTACAGAGATAGGGAGGGGTGTAGGGACTGGAGGAGGTTACAGAGATAGGGAGGGGTGTAGGAGCTGGAAGAGTTTACAGAGATAGGGAGGGGTGTAGGGTCTGGAGGAGGTTACAGAGATAGGGAGGGTTGTAAGGGCTGGAGGAGGTTACAGAGATAGGGAGGGGTGTAGGGGCTGGAGAAGGTTACAGAGATAGGGAGGGGTGTAGGGACTGGAGGAGGTTACAGAGATAGGGAGGGGTGTAGGGGCTGGAGGAGGTTACAGAGATAAGGAGGGGTGTAGTGGCTGGCGGAGGTTACAGAGATAGGGAGGGGTGTAGGGGCTGGAGAAGGTTACAGAGATAGGGAGGGGTGTAGGGGCTGGAGGAGGATACAGAAATAGGGAGGGGTGTAGGGGCTGGAGGGGGTTACAGAGATAGGGAGGGGTGTAAGGGTTGGAGAAGGTTACAGAGATAGGGAGGGGTGTAGGGACTGGAAGAGTTTACAGAGATAGGGAGGGGTGTAGGGTCTGGAGGAGGTTACAGAGATAGGGAGGGGTGTAGGGGCTGGAGGAGGTTACAGAGATAGGGAGGGGTGTAGGGGCTGGAGGAGGATACAGAAATAGGGAGGGGTGTAGGGGCTGGAGGAGGTTACAGAGATAGGGAGGGTTGTAAGGGCTGGAGGAGGTTACAGAGATAGGGAGGGGTGTAGGGGCTGGAGAAGGTTACAGAGATCGGGAGGGGTGTAGGGACTGGAGGAGGTTACAGAGATAGGGAGGGGTGTAGGAGCTGGAAGAGCTTACAGAGATAGGGAGGGGTGTAGGGGCTGGAGAAGGTTACAGAGATAGGGAGGTGTGTAGGGGCTGGAGGAGGTTACAGAGATAGGGAGGGGTGTAGGGGCTGGAGAAGGTTACAGAGATAGGGAGGGGTGTAGGGACTGGAGGAGGTTATAGAGATATGGAGGGTTGTAAGGGCTGGAGGAGGTTACAGAGATAGGGAGGGGTGTAGCGACTGGAGGAGGTTAAAGAGATAGGGAGGGGTGTAGGGACTGGAGGAGGTTACAGAGATAGGGAGGGGTGTAGGAGCTGGAAGAGTTTACAGAGATAGGGAGGGGTGTAGGGTCTGGAGGAGGTTACAGAGATAGGGAGGGGTGTAGGGGCTGGAGGAGGTTACAGAGATAGGGAGGGGTGTAGGGGCTGGAGAAGGTTACAGAGATAGGGAGGGGTGTAGGGACTGGAGGAGGTTAAAGACATAGGGAGGGGTGTAGGGGCTGGAGGAGGTTACAGAGATAGGGAGGGGTGTAGGGGACTGGAGGAGGTTACAGAGATAGGGAGGGGTGTAGGGGCTGGAGGAGGTTACAGAGATAGGGAGGTGGGGTAGGAGGCTGGAGGAGGTTACAGAGATAGGGAGGGGTGTAGGGGCTGGAGGAGGATACAGAAATAGGGAGGGGTGTAGGGGCTGGAGGGGGTTACAGAGATAGGGAGGGGTGTAGGGGCTGGAGGAGGTTACAGAGATAGGGAGGGTTGTAAGGGTTGGAGAAGGTTACAGGGATAGGGAGGGGTGTAGGGACTGGAGGAGGTTACAGAGATAGGGTTGTAAGGGCTGGAGGAGGTTACAGAGATAGGGAGGGGTGTAGGGGCTGGAGAAGGTTACAGAGATAGGGAGGGGTGTAGGGACTGGAGGAGGTTACAGAGATAGGGAGGGTTGTAAGGGCTGGAGGAGGTTACAGAGATAGGGAGGGGTGTAGGGGCTGGAGAAGGTTACAGAGATAGGGAGGGGTGTAGGGACTGGAGGAGGTTACAGAGATAGGGAGGGGTGTAGGGGCTGGAGGAGGTTACAGAGATAAGGAGGGGTGTAGTGGCTGGAGGAGGTTACAGAGATAGGGAGGGGTGTAGGGGCTGGAGAAGGTTACAGAGATAGGGAGGGGTGTAGGGGCTGGAGGAGGATACAGTAATAGGGAGGGGTGTAGGGGCTGGAGGGTGTTACAGAGATAGGGAGGGGTGTAAGGGTTGGAGAAGGTTACAGAGATAGGGAGGGGTGTAGGGACTGGAAGAGTTTACAGAGATAGGGAGGGGTGTAGGGTCTGGAGGAGGTTACAGAGATAGGGAGGGGTGTAGGGGCTGGAGGAGGTTACAGAAATAGGGAGGGTTGTAGGACTGGAGGAGGTTACAGAGATAGGGAGGGGTGTAGGGGCTGGAGGAGGTTATAGAGAGGGACGGTAGTAGGACTGGAGAAGGTAACAGAGATAGGGAGGGGTGTAGCGGCTGGAGGAGGTTACAGATATAGGGAGGGGTGTAGGGACTGGAGGAGGTTACAGAGATAGGGAGGTGGGGTAGGGGGCTGGAGGAGGTTACAGAGATAGGGAGGGGTGTAGGGGCTGGAGGAGGATACAGAAATAGGGAGGGGTGTAGGGGCTGGAGGAGGTTACAGAGATAGGGAGGGCTGTAGGGGCTGGAGGAGGATACAGAAATAGGGAGGGGTGTAGGGACTGGAGGAGGTTACAGAGATAGGGAGGGGTGTAGGGACTGGAGGAGGTTACAGAGATAGGGAGGGGTGTAGGAGCTGGAAGAGTTTACAGAGATAGGGAGGGGTGTAGGGTCTGGAGGAGGTTACAGAGATAGGGAGGGTTGTAAGGGCTGGAGGAGGTTACAGAGATAGGGAGGGGTGTAGGGGCTGGAGAAGGTTACAGAGATAGGGAGGGGTGTAGGGACTGGAGGAGGTTACAGAGATAGGGAGGGGTGTAGGGGCTGGAGGAGGTTACAGAGATAAGGAGGGGTGTAGTGGCTGGCGGAGGTTACAGAGATAGGGAGGGGTGTAGGGGCTGGAGAAGGTTACAGAGATAGGGAGGGGTGTAGGGGCTGGAGGAGGATACAGAAATAGGGAGGGGTGTAGGGGCTGGAGGGGGTTACAGAGATAGGGAGGGGTGTAAGGGTTGGAGAAGGTTACAGAGATAGGGAGGGGTGTAGGGACTGGAAGAGTTTACAGAGATAGGGAGGGGTGTAGGGTCTGGAGGAGGTTACAGAGATAGGGAGGGGTGTAGGGGCTGGAGGAGGTTACAGAGATAGGGAGGGGTGTAGGGGCTGGAGGAGGATACAGAAATAGGGAGGGGTGTAGGGGCTGGAGGAGGTTACAGAGATAGGGAGGGTTGTAAGGGCTGGAGGAGGTTACAGAGATAGGGAGGGGTGTAGGGGCTGGAGAAGGTTACAGAGATCGGGAGGGGTGTAGGGACTGGAGGAGGTTACAGAGATAGGGAGGGGTGTAGGAGCTGGAAGAGCTTACAGAGATAGGGAGGGGTGTAGGGGCTGGAGAAGGTTACAGAGATAGGGAGGTGTGTAGGGGCTGGAGGAGGTTACAGAGATAGGGAGGGGTGTAGGGGCTGGAGAAGGTTACAGAGATAGGGAGGGGTGTAGGGACTGGAGGAGGTTATAGAGATATGGAGGGTTGTAAGGGCTGGAGGAGGTTACAGAGATAGGGAGGGGTGTAGGGACTGGAGGAGGTTAAAGAGATAGGGAGGGGTGTAGGGACTGGAGGAGGTTACAGAGATAGGGAGGGGTGTAGGAGCTGGAAGAGTTTACAGAGATAGGGAGGGGTGTAGGGTCTGGAGGAGGTTACAGAGATAGGGAGGGGTGTAGGGGCTGGAGGAGGTTACAGAGATAGGGAGGGGTGTAGGGGCTGGAGAAGGTTACAGAGATAGGGAGGGGTGTAGGGACTGGAGGAGGTTAAAGACATAGGGAGGGGTGTAGGGGCTGGAGGAGGTTACAGAGATAGGGAGGGGTGTAGGGGACTGGAGGAGGTTACAGAGATAGGGAGGGGTGTAGGGGCTGGAGGAGGTTACAGAGATAGGGAGGTGGGGTAGGAGGCTGGAGGAGGTTACAGAGATAGGGAGGGGTGTAGGGGCTGGAGGAGGATACAGAAATAGGGAGGGGTGTAGGGGCTGGAGGGGGTTACAGAGATAGGGAGGGGTGTAGGGGCTGGAGGAGGTTACAGAGATAGGGAGGGTTGTAAGGGTTGGAGAAGGTTACAGGGATAGGGAGGGGTGTAGGGACTGGAGGAGGTTACAGAGATAGGGTTGTAAGGGCTGGAGGAGGTTACAGAGATAGGGAGGGGTGTAGGGGCTGGAGAAGGTTACAGAGATAGGGAGGGGTGTAGGGACTGGAGGAGGTTACAGAGATAGGGAGGGTTGTAAGGGCTGGAGGAGGTTACAGAGATAGGGAGGGGTGTAGGGGCTGGAGAAGGTTACAGAGATAGGGAGGGGTGTAGGGACTGGAGGAGGTTACAGAGATAGGGAGGGGTGTAGGGGCTGGAGGAGGTTACAGAGATAAGGAGGGGTGTAGTGGCTGGAGGAGGTTACAGAGATAGGGAGGGGTGTAGGGGCTGGAGAAGGTTACAGAGATAGGGAGGGGTGTAGGGGCTGGAGGAGGATACAGTAATAGGGAGGGGTGTAGGGGCTGGAGGGTGTTACAGAGATAGGGAGGGGTGTAAGGGTTGGAGAAGGTTACAGAGATAGGGAGGGGTGTAGGGACTGGAAGAGTTTACAGAGATAGGGAGGGGTGTAGGGTCTGGAGGAGGTTACAGAGATAGGGAGGGGTGTAGGGGCTGGAGGAGGTTACAGAAATAGGGAGGGTTGTAGGACTGGAGGAGGTTACAGAGATAGGGAGGGGTGTAGGGGCTGGAGGAGGTTATAGAGAGGGACGGTAGTAGGACTGGAGAAGGTAACAGAGATAGGGAGGGGTGTAGCGGCTGGAGGAGGTTACAGATATAGGGAGGGGTGTAGGGACTGGAGGAGGTTACAGAGATAGGGAGGTGGGGTAGGGGGCTGGAGGAGGTTACAGAGATAGGGAGGGGTGTAGGGGCTGGAGGAGGATACAGAAATAGGGAGGGGTGTAGGGGCTGGAGGAGGTTACAGAGATAGGGAGGGGTGTAGGGGCTGGAGGAGGATACAGAAATAGGGAGGGGTGTAGGGGCTGGAGGAGGTTACAGAGATAGGGAGGGGTGTAGGGGCTGGAGGAGGATACAGAAATAGGGAGGGGTGTAGGGGCTGGAGGGGGTTACAGAGATAGGGAGGGGTGTAGGGGCTGGAGGAGGTTACAGAGATAGGGAGGGGTGTAGGGACTGGAGGAGGTTACAGAGATAGGGAGGGTTGTAAGGGCTGGAGGAGGTTACAGAGATAGGGAGGGGTGTAGGGGCTGGAGGAGGATACAGAAATAGGGAGGGGTGTAGGGGCTGGAGGAGGTTACAGAGATAGGGAGGGGTGTAGGGGCTGGAAGAGTTTACAGAGATAGGGAGGGGTGTAGGGTCTGGAGGAGGTTACAGAGATAGGGAGGGGTGTAGGGGCTGGAGGAGGTTACAGAAATAGGGAGGGTTGTAGGACTGGAGGAGGTTACAGAGATAGGGAGGGGTGTAGGGGCTGGAGGAGGTTATAGAGAGGGACGGTAGTAGGACTGGAGAAGGTAACAGAGATAGGGAGGGGTGTAGCGGCTGGAGGAGGTTACAGATATAGGGAGGGGTGTCAGGGCTGGAGGAGGTTACAGAGATAGGGAGGGTTGTAAGGGTTGGAGAAGGTTACAGAGATAGGGAGGGGTGTAGGGACTGGAGGAGGTTACAGAGATAGGGTTGTAAGGGCTGGAGGAGGTTACAGAGATAGGGAGGGGTGTAGGGGCTGGAGAAGGTTACATAGATAGGGAGGGGTGTAGGGACTGGAGGAGGTTACAGAGATAGGGAGGGTTGTAAGGGCTGGAGGAGGTTACAGAGATAGGGAGGGGTGTAGGGGCTGGAGAAGGTTACAGAGATAGGGAGGGGTGTAGGGACTGGAGGAGGTTACAGAGATAGGGAGGGGTGTAGGGGCAGGAGGAGGTTACAGAGATAAGGAGGGGTGTAGTGGCTGGAGGAGGTTACAGAGATAGGGAGGGGTAAAGGGGCTGGAGAAGGTTACAGAGATAGGGAGGGGTGTAGGGGCTGGAGGAGGATACAGAAATAGGGAGGGGTGTAGGGGCTGGAGGGGGTTACAGAGATAGGGAGGGGTGTAAGGGTTGGAGAAGGTTACAGAGATAGGGAGGGGTGTAGGGACTGGAAGAGTTTACAGAGATAGGGAGGGGTGTAGGGTCTGGAGGAGGTTACAGAGATAGGGAGGGGTGTAGGGGCTGGAGGAGGTTACAGAAATAGGGAGGGTTGTAGGACTGGAGGAGGTTACAGAGATAGGGAGGGGTGTAGGGGCTGGAGGAGGTTATAGAGAGGGACGGTAGTAGGACTGGAGAAGGTTACAGAGATAGGGAGGGGTGTAGCGGCTGGAGGAGGTTACAGATATAGGGAGGGGTGTAGGGACTGGAGGAGGTTACAGAGATAGGGAGGTGGGGTAGGGGGCTGGAGGAGGTTACAGAGATAGGGAGGGGTGTAGGGGCTGGAGGAGGATACAGAAATAGGGAGGGGTGTAGGGGCTGGAGGAGGTTACAGAGATAGGGAGGGGTGTAGGGGCTGGAGGAGGATACAGAATTAGGGAGGGGTGTAGGGGCTGGAGGAGGTTACAGAGATAGGGAGGGTTGTAAGGGCTGGAGGAGGTTACAGAGATAGGGAGGGGTGTAGGGGCTGGAGAAGGTTACAGAGATCGGGAGGGGTGTAGGGACTGGAGGAGGTTACAGAGATAGGGAGGGGTGTAGGAGCTGGAAGAGCTTACAGAGATAGGGAGGGGTGTAGGGGCTGGAGAAGGTTACAGAGATAGGGAGGTGTGTAGGGGCTGGAGGAGGTTACAGAGATAGGGAGGGGTGTAGGGGCTGGAGAAGGTTACAGAGATAGGGAGGGGTGTAGGGACTGGAGGAGGTTATAGAGATATGGAGGGTTGTAAGGGCTGGAGGACGTTACAGAGATAGGGAGGGGTGTAGGGACTGGAGGAGGTTACAGAGATAGGGAGGGGTGTAGGGACTGGAGGAGGTTACAGAGATAGGGAGGGGTGTAGGAGCTGGAAGAGTTTACAGAGATAGGGAGGGGTGTAGGGTCTGGAGGAGGTTACAGAGATAGGGAGGGGTGTAGGGGCTGGAGGAGGTTACAGAGATAGGGAGGGGTGTAGGGGCTGGAGAAGGTTACAGAGATAGGGAGGGGTGTAGGGACTGGAGGAGGTTAAAGACATAGGGAGGGGTGTAGGGGCTGGAGGAGGTTACAGAGATAGGGAGGGGTGTAGGGGACTGGAGGAGGTTACAGAGATAGGGAGGGGTGTAGGGGCTGGAGGAGGTTACAGAGATAGGGAGGTGGGGTAGGAGGCTGGAGGAGGTTACAGAGATAGGGAGGGGTGTAGGGGCTGGAGGAGGATACAGAAATAGGGAGGGGTGTAGGGGCTGGAGGGGGTTACAGAGATAGGGAGGGGTGTAGGGGCTGGAGGAGGTTACAGGGATAGGGAGGGTTGTAAGGGTTGGAGAAGGTTACAGAGATAGGGAGGGGTGTAGGGACTGGAGGAGGTTACAGAGATAGGGTTGTAAGGGCTGGAGGAGGTTACAGAGATAGGGAGGGGTGTAGGGGCTGGAGAAGGTTACAGAGATAGGGAGGGGTGTAGGGACTGGAGGAGGTTACAGAGATAGGGAGGGTTGTAAGGGCTGGAGGAGGTTACAGAGATAGGGAGGGGTGTAGGGGCTGTAGAAGGTTACAGAGATAGGGAGGGGTGTAGGGACTGGAGGAGGTTACAGAGATAGGGAGGGGTGTAGGGGCTGGAGGAGGTTACAGAGATAAGGAGGGGTGTAGTGGCTGGAGGAGGTTACAGAGATAGGGAGGGGTGTAGGGGCTGGAGAAGGTTACAGAGATAGGGAGGGGTGTAGGGGCTGGAGGAGGATACAGAAATAGGGAGGGGTGTAGGGGCTGGAGGGGGTTACAGAGATAGGGAGGGGTGTAAGGGTTGGAGAAGGTTACAGAGATAGGGAGGGGTGTAGGGACTGGAAGAGTTTACAGAGATAGGGAGGGGTGTAGGGTCTGGAGGAGGTTACAGAGATAGGGAGGGGTGTAGGGGCTGGAGGAGGTTACAGAGATAGGGAGGGGTGTAGGGGCTGGAGGAGGATACAGAAATAGGGAGGGGTGTAGGGGCTGGAGGAGGTTACAGAGATAGGGAGGGTTGTAAGGGCTGGAGGAGGTTACAGAGATAGGGAGGGGTGTAGGGGCTGGAGAAGGTTACAGAGATCGGGAGGGGTGTAGGGACTGGAGGAGGTTACAGACATAGGGAGGGGTGTAGGAGCTGGAAGAGCTTACAGAGATAGGGAGGGGTGTAGGGGCTGGAGAAGGTTACAGAGATAGGGAGGTGTGTAGGGGCTGGAGGAGGTTACAGAGATAGGGAGGGGTGTAGGGGCTGGAGAAGGTTACAGAGATAGGGAGGGGTGTAGGGACTGGAGGAGGTTATAGAGATATGGAGGGTTGTAAGGGCTGGAGGAGGTTACAGAGATAGGGAGGGGTGTAGGGACCTGAGGAGGTTAAAGAGATAGGGAGGGGTGTAGGGACTGGAGGAGGTTACAGAGATAGGGAGGGGTGTAGGAGCTGGAAGAGTTTACAGAGATAGGGAGGGGTGTAGGGTCTGGAGGAGGTTACAGAGATAGGGAGGGGTGTAGGGGCTGGAGGAGGTTACAGAAATAGGGAGGGGTGTAGGGGCTGGAGGAGGTTACAGAGATAGGGAGGGGTGTAGGGGCTGGAGGAGGATACAGAAATAGGGAGGGGTGTAGGGGCTGGAGGAGGTTACAGAGATAGGGAGGGGTGTAGGGGCTGGAGGAGGATACAGAAATAGGGAGGGGTGTAGGGGCTGGAGGGGGTTACAGAGATAGGGAGGGGTGTAGGGGCTGGAGGAGGTTACAGAGATAGGGAGGGGTGTAGGGACTGGAGGAGGTTACAAAGATAGGGAGGGTTGTAAGGGCTGGAGGAGGTTACAGAGATAGGGAGGGGTGTAGGGGCTGGAGGAGGATACAGAAATAGGGAGGGGTGTAGGGGCTGGAGGAGGTTACAGAGATAGGGAGGGGTGTAGGGGCTGGAAGAGTTTACAGAGATAGGGAGGGGTGTAGGGTCTGGAGGAGGTTACAGAGATAGGGAGGGGTGTAGGGGCTGGAGGAGGTTACAGAAATAGGGAGGGTTGTAGGACTGGAGGAGGTTACAGAGATAGGGAGGGGTGTAGGGGCTGGAGGAGGTTATAGAGAGGGACGGTAGTAGGACTGGAGAAGGTAACAGAGATAGGGAGGGGTGTAGCGGCTGGAGGAGGTTACAGATATAGGGAGGGGTGTAGGGACTGGAGGAGGTTACAGAGATAGGGAGGTGGGGTAGGGGGCTGGAGGAGGTTACAGAGATAGGGAGGGGTGTAGGGGCTGGAGGAGGATACAGAAATAGGGAGGGGTGTAGGGGCTGGAGGAGGTTACAGAGATAGGGAGGGGTGTAGGGGCTGGAGGAGGATACAGAAATAGGGAGGGGTGTAGGGACTGGAGGAGGTTACAGAGATAGGGAGGGGTGTAGGGACTGGAGGAGGTTACAGAGATAGGGAGGGGTGTAGGAGCTGGAAGAGTTTACAGAGATAGGGAGGGGTGTAGGGTCTGGAGGAGGTTACAGAGATAGGGAGGGTTGTAAGGGCTGGAGGAGGTTACAGAGATAGGGAGGGGTGTAGGGGCTGGAGAAGGTTACAGAGATAGGGAGGGGTGTAGGGACTGGAGGAGGTTACAGAGATAGGGAGGGGTGTAGGGGCTGGAGGAGGTTACAGAGATAAGGAGGGGTGTAGTGGCTGGAGGAGGTTACAGAGATAGGGAGGGGTATAGGGGCTGGAGAAGGTTACAGAGATAGGGAGGGGTGTAGGGGCTGGAGGAGGATACAGAAATAGGGAGGGGTGTAGGGGCTGGAGGGGGTTACAGAGATAGGGAGGGGTGTAAGGGTTGGAGAAGGTTACAGAGATAGGGAGGGGTGTAGGGACTGGAAGAGTTTACAGAGATAGGGAGGGGTGTAGGGTCTGGAGGAGGTTACAGAGATAGGGAGGGGTGTAGGGGCTGGAGGAGGTTACAGAGATAGGGAGGGGTGTAGGGGCTGGAGGAGGATACAGAAATAGGGAGGGGTGTAGGGGCTGGAGGAGGTTACAGAGATAGGGAGGGTTGTAAGGGCTGGAGGAGGTTACAGAGATAGGGAGGGGTGTAGGGGCTGGAGAAGGTTACAGAGATCGGGAGGGGTGTAGGGACTGGAGGAGGTTACAGAGATAGGGAGGGGTGTAGGAGCTGGAAGAGCTTACAGAGATAGGGAGGGGTGTAGGGGCTGGAGAAGGTTACAGAGATAGGGAGGTGTGTAGGGGCTGGAGGAGGTTACAGAGATAGGGAGGGGTGTAGGGGCTGGAGAAGGTTACAGAGATAGGGAGGGGTGTAGGGACTGGAGGAGGTTATAGAGATATGGAGGGTTGTAAGGGCTGGAGGAGGTTACAGAGATAGGGAGGGGTGTAGGGACTGGAGGAGGTTAAAGAGATAGGGAGGGGTGTAGGGACTGGAGGAGGTTACAGAGATAGGGAGGGGTGTAGGAGCTGGAAGAGTTTACAGAGATAGGGAGGGGTGTAGGGTCTGGAGGAGGTTACAGAGATAGGGAGGGGTGTAGGGGCTGGAGGAGGTTACAGAGATAGGGAGGGGTGTAGGGGCTGGAGAAGGTTACAGAGATAGGGAGGGGTGTAGGGACTGGAGGAGGTTAAAGACATAGGGAGGGGTGTAGGGGCTGGAGGAGTTTACAGAGATAGGGAGGGGTGTAGGGGACTGGAGGAGGTTACAGAGATAGGGAGGGGTGTAGGGGCTGGAGGAGGTTACAGAGATAGGGAGGTGGGGTAGGAGGCTGGAGGAGGTTACAGAGATAGGGAGGGGTGTAGGGGCTGGAGGAGGATACAGAAATAGGGAGGGGTGTAGGGGCTGGAGGGGGTTACAGAGATAGGGAGGGGTGTAGGGGCTGGAGGAGGTTACAGAGATAGGGAGGGTTGTAAGGGTTGGAGAAGGTTACAGGGATAGGGAGGGGTGTAGGGACTGGAGGAGGTTACAGAGATAGGGTTGTAAGGGCTGGAGGAGGTTACAGAGATAGGGAGGGGTGTAGGGGCTGGAGAAGGTTACAGAGATAGGGAGGGGTGTAGGGACTGGAGGAGGTTACAGAGATAGGGAGGGTTGTAAGGGCTGGAGGAGGTTACAGAGATAGGGAGGGGTGTAGGGGCTGGAGAAGGTTACAGAGATAGGGAGGGGTGTAGGGACTGGAGGAGGTTACAGAGATAGGGAGGGGTGTAGGGGCTGGAGGAGGTTACAGAGATAAGGAGGGGTGTAGTGGCTGGAGGAGGTTACAGAGATAGGGAGGGGTGTAGGGGCTGGAGAAATTTACAGAGATAGGGAGGGGTGTAGGGGCTGGAGGAGGATACAGAAATAGGGAGGGGTGTAGGGGCTGGAGGGTGTTACAGAGATAGGGAGGGGTGTAAGGGTTGGAGAAGGTTACAGAGATAGGGAGGGGTGTAGGGACTGGAAGAGTTTACAGAGATAGGGAGGGGTGTAGGGTCTGGAGGAGGTTACAGAGATAGGGAGGGGTGTAGGGGCTGGAGGAGGTTACAGAAATAGGGAGGGTTGTAGGACTGGAGGAGGTTACAGAGATAGGGAGGGGTGTAGGGGCTGGAGGAGGTTATAGAGAGGGACGGTAGAAGGACTGGAGAAGGTAACAGAGATAGGGAGGGGTGTAGCGGCTGGAGGAGGTTACATATATAGGGAGGGGTGTAGGGACTGGAGGAGGTTACAGAGATAGGGAGGTGGGGTAGGGGGCTGGAGGAGGTTACAGAGATAGGGAGGGGTGTAGGGGCTGGAGGAGGATACAGAAATAGGGAGGGGTGTAGGGGCTGGAGGAGGTTACAGAGATAGGGAGGGTTGTAGGGGCTGGAGGAGGATACAGAAATAGGGAGGGGTGTAGGGGCTGGAGGAGGTTACAGAGATAGGGAGGGGTGTAGGGGCTGGAGGAGGATACAGAAATAGGGAGGGGTGTAGGGGCTGGAGGGGGTTACAGAGATAGGGAGGGGTGTAGGGGCTGGAGGAGGTTACAGAGATAGGGAGGGTTGTAAGGGCTGGAGGAGGTTACAGAGATAGGGAGGGGTGTAGGGGCTGGAGAAGGTTACAGTGATCGGGAGGGGTGTAGGGACTGGAGGAGGTTACAGAGATAGGGAGGGGTGTAGGAGCTGGAAGAGCTTACAGAGATACGGAGGGGTGTAGGGGCTGGAGAAGGTTACAGAGATAGGGAGGTGTGTAGGGGCTGGAGGAGGTTACAGAGATAGGGAGGGGTGTAGGGGCTGGAGAAGGTTACAGAGATAGGGAGGGGTGTAGGGACTGGAGGAGGTTATAGAGATATGGAGGGTTGTAAGGGCTGGAGGAGGTTACAGAGATAGGGAGGGGTGTAGGGACTGGAGGAGGTTACAGAGATAGGGAGGGGTGTAGGGACTGGAGGAGGTTACAGAGATAGGGAGGGGTGTAGGAGCTGGAAGAGTTTACAGAAATAGGGAGGGGTGTAGGGTCTGGAGGAGGTTACTGAGATAGGGAGGGGTGTAGGGGCTGGAGGAGGTTACAGAGATAGGGAGGGGTGTAGGGGCTGGAGAAGGTTACAGAGATCGGGAGGGGTGTAGGGACTGGAGGAGGTTAAAGACATAGGGAGGGGTGTAGGGGCTGGAGGAGGTTACAGAGATAGGGAGGGGTGTAGGGGACTGGAGGAGGTTACAGAGATAGGGAGGGGTGTAGGGGCTGGAGGAGGTTACAGAGATAGGAAGGTGGGGTAGGAGGCTGGAGGAGGTTACAGAGATAGGGAGGGGTGTAGGGGCTGGAGGAGGATACAGAAACAGGGAGGGGTGTAGGGGCTGGAGGGGGTTACAGAGATAGGGAGGGGTGTAGGGGCTGGAGGAGGTTACAGAGATAGGGAGGGTTGTAAGGGTTGGAGAAGGTTACAGAGATAGGGAGGGGTGTAGGGACTGGAGGAGGTTACAGAGATAGGGTTGTAAGGGCTGGAGGAGGTTACAGAGATAGGGAGGCGTGTTGGGGCTGGAGAAGGTTACAGAGATAGGGAGGGGTTTAGGGACTGGAGGAGGTTACAGAGATAGGGAGGGTTGTAAGGGCTGGAGGAGGTTACAGAGATAGGGAGGGGTGTAGGGGCTGGAGAAGGTTACAGAGATAGGGCGGGGTGTAGGGACTGGAGGAGGTTACAGAGATAGGGAGGGGTGTAGGAGCTGGAAGAGCTTACAGAGATAGGGAGGGGTGTAGGGGCTGGAGAAGGTTACAGAGATAGGGAGGTGTGTAGGGGCTGGAGGAGGTTACAGAGATAGGGAGGGGTGTAGTGGCTGGAGAAGGTTACAGAGATAGGGAGGGGTGTAGGGACTGGAGGAGGTTATAGAGATATGGAGGGTTGTAAGGGCTGGAGGACGTTACAGAGATAGGGAGGGGTGTAGGGACTGGAGGAGGTTACAGAGATAGGGAGGGGTGTAGGGACTGGAGGAGGTTACAGAGATAGGGAGGGGTGTAGGAGCTGGAAGAGTTTACAGAGATAGGGAGGGGTGTAGGGTCTGGAGGAGGTTACAGAGATAGGGAGGGGTGTAGGGGCTGGAGGAGGTTACAGAGATAGGGAGGGGTGTCGGGGCTGGAGAAGGTTACAGAGATAGGGAGGGGTGTAGGGACTGGAGGAGGTTAAAGACATAGGGAGAGGTGTAGGGGCTGGAGGAGGTTACAGAGATAGGGAGGGGTGTAGGGGACTGGAGGAGGTTACAGAGATAGGGAGGGGTGTAGGGGCTGGAGGAGGTTACAGAGATAGGGAGGTGGGGTAGGAGGCTGGAGGAGGTTACAGAGATAGGGAGGGGTGTAGGGGCTGGAGGAGGATACAGAAATAGGGAGGGGTGTAGGGGCTGGAGGGGGTTACAGAGATAGGGAGGGGTGTCAGGGCTGGAGGAGGTTACAGAGATAGGGAGGGTTGTAAGGGTTGGAGAAGGTTACAGAGATAGGGAGGGGTGTAGGGACTGGAGGAGGTTACAGAGATAGGGTTGTAAGGGCTGGAGGAGGTTACAGAGATAGGGAGGGGTGTAGGGGCTGGAGAAGGTTACAGAGATAGGGAGGGGTGTAGGGACTGGAGGAGGTTACAGAGATAGGGAGGATTGTAAGGGCTGGAGGAGGTTACAGAGATAGGGAGGGGTGTAGGGGCTGGAGAAGGTTACAGAGATTGGGAGGGGTGTAGGGACTGGAGGAGGTTACAGAGATAGGGAGGGGTGTAGGGGCAGGAGGAGGTTACAGAGATAAGGAGGGGTGTAGTGGCTGGAGGAGGTTACAGAGATTGGGAGGGGTGTAGGGGCTGGAGAAGGTTACAGAGATAGGGAGGGGTGTAGGGGCTGGAGGAGGATACAGAAATAGGGAGGGGCTGGAGGGGGTTACAGAGATAGGGAGGGGTGTAAGGGTTGGAGAAGGTTACAGAGATAGGGAGGGGTGTAGGGACTGGAAGAGTTTACAGAGATAGGGAGGGGTGTAGGGTCTGGAGGAGGTTACAGAGATAGGGAGGGGTGTAGGGGCTGGAGGAGGTTACAGAAATAGGGAGGGTTGTAGGACTGGAGGAGGTTACAGAGATAGGGAGGGGTGTAGGGGCTGGAGGAGGTTATAGAGAGGGACGGTAGTAGGACTGGAGAAGGTTACAGAGATAGGGAGGGGTGTAGCGGCTGGAGGAGGTTACAGATATAGGGAGGGGTGTAGGGACTGGAGGAGGTTACAGAGATAGGGAGGTGGGGTAGGGGGCTGGAGGAGGTTACAGAAATAGGGAGGGGTGTAGGGGCTGGAGGAGGATACAGAAATAGGGAGGGGTGTAGGGGCTGGAGGAGGTTACAGAGATAGGGAGGGGTGTAGGGGCTGGAGGAGGATACAGAAATAGGGAGGGGTGTAGGGGCTGGAGGAGGTTACAGAGATAGGGACGGTTGTAAGGGCTGGAGGAGGTTACAGAGATAGGGAGGGGTGTAGGGGCTGGAGAAGGTTACAGATATCGGGAGGGGTGTAGGGACTGGAGGAGGTTACAGAGATAGGGAGGGGTGTAGGAGCTGGAAGAGCTTACAGAGATAGGGAGGGGTGTAGGGGCTGGAGAAGGTTACAGAGATAGGGAGGTGTGTAGGGGCTGGAGGAGGTTACAGAGATAGGGAGGGGTGTAGGGGCTGGAGAAGGTTACAGAGATAGGGAGGGGTGTAGGGACTGGAGGAGGTTATAGAGATATGGAGGGTTGTAAGGGCTGGAGGAGGTTACAGAGATAGGGAGGGGTGTAGGAGCTGGAAGAGTTTACAGAGATAGGGAGGGGTGTAGGGTCTGGAGGAGGTTACAGAGATAGGGAGGGGTGTAGGGGCTGGAGGAGGTTACAGAGATAGGGAGGGGTGTAGGGGCTGGAGAAGGTTACAGAGATAGGGAGTGGTGTAGGGACTGGAGGAGGTTAAAGACATAGGGAGGGGTGTAGGGGCTGGAGGAGGTTACAGAGATAGGGAGGGGTGTAGGGGACTGGAGGAGGTTACAGAGATAGGGAGGGGTGTAGGGGCTGGAGGAGGTTACAGAGATAGGGAGGTGTGGTAGGAGGCTGGAGGAGGTTACAGAGATAGGGAGGGGTGTAGGGGCTGGAGGAGGATACAGAAATAGGGAGGGGTGTAGGGGCTGGAGGGGGTTACAGAGATAGGGAGGGGTGTCAGGGCTGGAGGAGGTTACAGAGATAGGGAGGGTTGTAAGGGTTGGAGATGGTTACAGAGATAGGGAGGGGTGTAGGGACTGGAGGAGGTTACAGAGATAGGGTTGTAAGGGCTGGAGGAGGTTACAGAGATAGGGAGGGGTGTAGGGGCTGGAGGAGGTTACAGAGATAGGGAGGTGGGGTAGGAGGCTGGAGGAGGTTACAGAGATAGGGAGGGGTGTAGGGGCTGGAGGAGGATACAGAAATAGGGAGGGGTGTAGGGGCTGGAGGGGGTTACAGAGATAGGGAGGGGTGTCAGGGCTGGAGGAGGTTACAGAGATAGGGAGGGTTGTAAGGGTTGGAGAAGGTTACAGAGATAGGGAGGGGTGTAGGGACTGGAGGAGATTACAGAGATAGGGTTGTAAGGGCTGGAGGAGGTTACAGAGATAGGGAGGGGTGTAGGGGCTGGAGAAGGTTACAGAGATAGGGAGGGGTGTAGGGACTGGAGGAGGTTACAGAGATAGGGAGGGTTGTAAGGGCTGGAGGAGGTTACAGAGATAGGGAGGGGTGTAGGGGCTGGAGAAGGTTACAGAGATAGGGAGGGGTGTAGGGACTGGAGGAGGTTACAGAGATAGGGAGGGGTGTAGGGGCAGGAGGAGTTTACAGAGATAAGGAGGGGTGTAGTGGCTGGAGGAGGTTACAGAGATAGGGAGGGGTGTAGGGGCTGGAGAAGGTTACAGAGATAGGGAGGGGTGTAGGGGCTGGAGGAGGATACAGAAATAGGGAGGGGTGTAGGGGCTGGAGGGGGTTACAGAGATAGGGAGGGGTGTAAGGGTTGGAGAAGGTTACAGAGATAGGGAGGGGTGTAGGGACTGGAAGAGTTTACAGAGATAGGGAGGGGTGTAGGGTCTGGAGGAGGTTACAGAGATAGGGAGGGGTGTAGGGGCTGGAGGAGGTTACAGAAATAGGGAGGGTTGTAGGACTGGAGGAGGTTACAGAGATAGGGAGGGTTGTAGGGGCTGGAGGAGGTTATAGAGAGGGACGGTAGTAGGACTGGAGAAGGTTACAGAGATAGGGAGGGGTGTAGCGGCTGGAGGAGGTTACAGATATAGGGAGGGGTGTAGGGACTGGAGGAGGTTACAGAGATAGGGAGGTGGGGTAGGGGGCTGGAGGAGGTTACGGAGATAGGGAGGGGTGTAGGGGCTGGAGGAGGATACAGAAATAGGGAGGGGTGTAGGGGCTGGAGGAGGTTACAGAGATAGGGAGGGGTGTAGGGGCTGGACGAGGATACAGAAATAGGGAGGGGTGTAGGGGCTGGAGGAGGTTACAGAGATAGGGAGGGTTGTAAGGGCTGGAGGAGGTTACAGAGATAGGGAGGGGTGTAGGGGCTGGAGAAGGTTACAGAGATCGGGAGGAGTGTAGGGACTGGAGGAGGTTACAGAGATAGGGAGGGGTGTAGGAGCTGGAAGAGCTTACAGAGATAGGGAGGGGTGTAGGGGCTGGAGAAGGTTACAGAGATAGAGAGGTGTGTAGGGGCTGGAGGAGGTTACAGAGATAGGGAGGGGTGTAGGGGCTGGAGAAGGTTACAGAGATAGGGAGGGGTGTAGGGACTGGAGGAGGTTATAGAGATATGGAGGGTTGTAAGGGCTGGAGGAGGTTACAGAGATAGGGAGGGGTGTAGGGACTGGAGGAGGTTACAGAGATAGGGAGGGGTGTAGGGACTGGAGGAGGTTACAGAGATAGGGAGGGGTGTAGGAGCTGGAAGAGTTTACAGAGATAGGGAGGGGTGTAGGGTCTGGAGGAGGTTACAGAGATAGGGAGGGGTGTAGGGGCTGGAGGAGGTTACAGAGATAGGGAGGGGTGTAGGGGCTGGAGAAGGTTACAGAGATAGGGAGGGGTGTAGGGACTGGAGGAGGTTAAAGACATAGGGAGGGGTGTAGGTGCTGGAGGAGGTTACAGAGATAGGGCGGGGTGTAGGGGACTGGAGGAGGTTACTGAGATAGGGAGGGGTGTAGGGGCTGGAGGAGGTTACAGAGATAGGGAGGTGGGGTAGGAGGCTGGAGGAGGTTACAGAGATAGGGAGGGGTGTAGGGGCTGGAGGAGGATACAGAAATAGGGAGGGGTGTAGGGGCTGGAGGGGGTTACAGAGATAGGGAGGGGTGTAGGGGCTGGAGGAGGTTACAGAGATAGGGAGGGTTGTAAGGGTTGGAGAAGGTTACAGAGATAGGGAGGGGTGTAGGGACTGGAGGAGGTTACAGAGATAGGGTTGTAAGGGCTGGAGGAGGTTACAGAGATAGGGAGGGGTGTAGGGGCTGGAGAAGGTTACAGAGATAGGGAGGGGTGTAGGGACTGGAGGAGGTTACAGAGATAGGGAGGGTTGTAAGGGCTGGAGGAGGTTACAGAGATAGGGAGGGGTGTAGGGGCTGGAGAAGGTTACAGAGATAGGGAGGGGTGTAGGGACTGGAGGAGGTTACAGAGATAGGGAGGGGTGTAGGGGCTGGAGGAGGTTACAGAGATAAGGAGGGGTGTAGTGGCTGGAGGAGGTTACAGAGATAGGGAGGGGTGTAGGGGCTGGAGAAGGTTACAGAGATAGGGAGGGTTGTAGGGGCTGGAGGAGGATACAGAAATAGGGAGGGGTGTAGGGGCTGGAGGGGGTTACAGAGATAGGGATGGGTGTAAGGGTTGGAGAAGGTTACAGAGATAGGGAGGGGTGTAGGGACTGGAAGAGTTTACAGAGATAGGGAGGGGTGTAGGGTCTGGAGGAGGTTACAGAGATAGGGAGGGGTGTAGGGGCTGGAGGAGGTTACAGAAATAGGGAGGGTTATAGGACTGGAGGAGGTTACAGAGATAGGGAGGGGTGTAGGGGCTGGAGGAGGTTATAGAGAGGGACGGTAGTAGGACTGGAGAAGGTTACAGAGATAGGGAGGGGTGTAGCGGCTGGAGGAGGTTACAGATATAGGCAGGGGTGTAGGGACTGGAGGAGGTTACAGAGATAGGGAGGTGGGGTAGGGGGCTGGAGGAGGTTACAGAGATAGGGAGGGGTGTAGGGGCTGGAGGAGGATACAGAAATAGGGAGGGGTGTAGGGGCTGGAGGAGGTTACAGAGATAGGGAGGGGTGTAGGGGCTGGAGGAGGATACAGAAATAGGGAGGGGTGTAGGGGCTGGAGGAGGTTACAGAGATAGGGAGGGGTGTAGGGGCTGGAGGAGGATACAGAAATAGGGAGGGGTGTAGGGGCTGGAGGGGGTTACAGAGATAGGGAGGGGTGTAGGGGCTGGAGGAGGTTACAGAGATAGGGAGGGGTGTAGGGACTGGAGGAGGTTACAGAGATAGGGAGGGTTGTAAGGGCTGGAGGAGGTTACAGAGATAGGGAGGGGTGTAGGGGCTGGAGGAGGATACAGAAATAGGGAGGGGTGTAGGGGCTGGAGGAGGTTACAGAGATAGGGAGGGGTGTAGGGGCTGGAGGAGGATACAGAAATAGGGAGGGGTGTAGGGGCTGGAGGAGGTTACAGAGATAGGGAGGGTTGTAAGGGCTGGAGGAGGTTACAGAGATAGGGAGGGGTGTAGGGGCTGGAGAAGGTTACAGAGATCGGGAGGGGTGTAGGGACTGGAGGAGGTTACAGAGATAGGGAGGGGTGTAGGAGCTGGAAGAGCTTACAGAGATAGGGAGGGGTGTAGGGGCTGGAGAAGGTTACAGAGATAGGGAGGTGTGTAGGGGCTGGAGGAGGTTACAGAGATAGGGAGGGGTGTAGGGGCTGGAGAAGGTTACAGAGATAGGGAGGGGTGTAGGGACTGGAGGAGGTTATAGAGATATGGAGGGTTGTAAGGGCTGGAGGACGTTACAGAGATAGGGAGGGGTGTAGGGACTGGAGGAGGTTACAGATATAGGGAGGGGTGTAGGGACTGGAGGAGGTTACAGAGATAGGGAGGGGTGTAGGAGCTGGAAGAGTTTACAGAGATAGGGAGGGGTGTAGGGTCTGGAGGAGGTTACAGAGATAGGGAGGGGTGTAGGGGCTGGAGGAGGTTACAGAGATAGGGAGGGGTGTAGGGGCTGGAGAAGGTTACAGAGATAGGGAGGGGTGTAGGGACTGGAGGAGGTTAAAGACATAGGGAGGGGTGTAGGGGCTGGAGGAGGTTACAGAGATAGGGAGGGGTGTAGGGGACTGGAGGAGGTTACAGAGATAGGGAGGGGTGTAGGGGCTGGAGGAGGTTACAGAGATAGGGAGGTGGGGTAGGAGCCTGGAGGAGGTTACAGAGATAGGGAGGGGTGTAGGGGCTGGAGGAGGATACAGAAATAGGGAGGGGTGTAGGGGCTGGAGGGGGTTACAGAGATAGGGAGGGGTGTAGGGGCTGGAGGACGTTACAGAGATAGGGAGGGTTGTAAGGGTTGGAGAAGGTTACAGAGATAGGGAGGGGTGTAGGGACTGGAGGAGGTTACAGAGATAGGGTTGTAAGGGCTGGAGGAGGTTACAGAGGTAGGGAGGGGTGTAGGGGCTGGAGAAGGTTACAGAGATAGGGAGGGGTGTAGGGACTGGAGGAGGTTACAGAGATAGGGAGGGTTGTAAGGGCTGGAGGAGGTTACAGAGATAGGGAGGGGTGTAGGGGCTGGAGAAGGTTACAGAGATAGGGAGGGGTGTAGGGACTGGAGGAGGTTACAGAGATAGGGAGGGGTGTAGGGGCAGGAGGAGGTTACAGAGATAAGGAGGGGTGTAGTGGCTGGAGGAGGTTACAGAGATAGGGAGGGGTAAAGGGGCTGGAGAAGGTTACAGAGATAGGGAGGGGTGTAGGGGCTGGAGGAGGATACAGAAATAGGGAGGGGTGTAGGGGCTGGAGGGGGTTACAGAGATAGGGAGGGGTGTAAGGGTTGGAGAAGGTTACAGAGATAGGGAGGGGTGTAGGGACTGGAAGAGTTTACAGAGATAGGGAGGGGTGTAGGGTCTGGAGGAGGTTACAGAGATAGGGAGGGGTGTAGGGGCTGGAGGAGGTTACAGAAATAGGGAGGGTTGTAGGACTGGAGGAGGTTACAGAGATAGGGAGGGGTGTAGGGGCTGGAGGAGGTTATAGAGAGGGACGGTAGTAGGACTGGAGAAGGTTACAGAGATAGGGAGGGGTGTAGCGGCTGGAGGAGGTTACAGATATAGGGAGGGGTGTAGGGACTGGAGGAGGTTACAGAGATAGGGAGGTGGGGTAGGGGGCTGGAGGAGGTTACAGAGATAGGGAGGGGTGTAGGGGCTGGAGGAGGATACAGAAATAGGGAGGGGTGTAGGGGCTGGAGGAGGTTACAGAGATAGGGAGGGGTGTAGGGGCTGGAGGAGGATACAGAAATAGGGAGGGGTGTAGGGGCTGGAGGAGGTTACAGAGATAGGGAGGGTTGTAAGGGCTGGAGGAGGTTACAGAGATAGGGAGGGGTGTAGGGGCTGGAGAAGGTTACAGAGATCGGGAGGGGTGTAGGGACTGGAGGAGGTTACAGAGATAGGGAGGGGTGTAGGAGCTGGAAGAGCTTACAGAGATAGGGAGGGGTGTAGGGGCTGGAGAAGGTTACAGAGATAGGGAGGTGTGTAGGGGCTGGAGGAGGTTACAGAGATAGGGAGGGGTGTAGGGGCTGGAGAAGGTTACAGAGATAGGGAGGGGTGTAGGGACTGGAGGAGGTTATAGAAATATGGAGGGTTGTAAGGGCTGGAGGAGGTTACAGAGATAGGGAGGGGTGTAGGGACTGGAGGAGGTTACAGAGATAGGGAGGGGTGTAGGGACTGGAGGAGGTTACAGAGATAGGGAGGGGTGTAGGAGCTGGAAGAGTTTACAGAGATAGGGAGGGGTGTAGGGTCTGGAGGAGGTTACAGAGATAGGGAGGGGTGTAGGGGCTGGAGGAGGTTACAGAGATAGGGAGGGGTGTAGGGGCTGGAGAAGGTTACAGAGATAGGGAGGGGTGTAGGGACTGGAGGAGGTTAAAGACATAGGGAGGGGTGTAGGGGATGGAGGAGGTTACAGAGATAGGGAGGGGTGTAGGGGACTGGAGGAGGTTACAGAGATAGGGAGGGGTGTAGGGGCTGGAGGAGGTTACAGAGATAGGGAGGTGGGGTAGGAGGCTGGAGGAGGTTACAGAGATAGGGAGGGGTGTAGGGGCTGGAGGAGGATACAGAAATAGGGAGGGGTGTAGGGGCTGGAGGGGGTTACAGAGATAGGGAGGGGTGTAGGGGCTGGAGGAGGTTACAGAGATAGGGAGGGTTGTAAGGGTTGGAGAAGGTTACAGAGATAGGGAGGGGTGTAGGGACTGGAGGAGGTTACAGAGATAGGGTTGTAAGGGCTGGAGGAGGTTACAGAGATAGGGAGGGGTGTAGGGGCTGGAGAAGGTTACAGAGATAGGGAGGGGTGTAGGGACTGGAGGAGGTTACAGAGATAGGGAGGGTTGTAAGGGCTGGAGGAGGTTACAGAGATAGGGAGGGGTGTAGGGGCTGGAGAAGGTTACAGAGATAGGGAGGGGTGTAGGGACTGGAGGAGGTTACAGAGATAGGGAGGGGTGTAGGGGCTGGAGGAGGTTACAGAGATAAGGAGGGGTGTAGTGGCTGGAGGAGGTTACAGAGATAGGGAGGGGTGTAGGGGCTGGAGAAGGTTACAGAGATAGGGAGGGGTGTAGGGGCTGGAGGAGGATACAGAAATAGGGAGGGGTGTAGGGGCTGGAGGGGGTTACAGAGATAGGGAGGGGTGTAAGGGTTGGAGAAGGTTACAGAGATAGGGAGGGGTGTAGGGACTGGAAGAGTTTACAGAGATAGGGAGGGGTGTAGGGTCTGGAGGAGGTTACAGAGATAGGGAGGGGTGTAGGGGCTGGAGGAGGTTACAGAGATAGGGAGGGGTGTAGGGGCTGGAGGAGGATACAGAAATAGGGAGGTGTGTAGGGGCTGGAGGAGGTTACAGAGATAGGGAGGGTTGTAAGGGCTGGAGGAGGTTACAGAGATAGGGAGGGGTGTAGGGGCTGGAGAAGGTTACAGAGATCGGGAGGGGTGTAGGGACTGGAGGAGGTTACAGAGATAGGGAGGGGTGTAGGAGCTGGAAGAGCTTACAGAGATAGGGAGGGGTGTAGGGGCTGGAGAAGGTTACAGAGATAGGGAGGTGTGTAGGGGCTGGAGGAGGTTACAGAGATAGGGAGGGGTGTAGGGGCTGGAGAAGGTTACAGAGATAGGGAGGGGTGTAGGGACTGGAGGAGGTTATAGAGATATGGAGGGTTGTAAGGGCTGGAGGACGTTACAGAGATAGGGAGGGGTGTAGGGACTGGAGGAGGTTACAGATATAGGGAGGGGTGTAGGGACTGGAGGAGGTTACAGAGATAGGGAGGGGTGTAGGAGCTGGAAGAGTTTACAGAGATAGGGAGGGGTGTAGGGTCTGGAGGAGGTTACAGAGATAGGGAGGGGTGTAGGGGCTGGAGGAGGTTACAGAGATAGGGAGGGGTGTAGGGGCTGGAGAAGGTTACAGAGATAGGGAGGGGTGTAGGGACTGGAGGAGGTTAAAGACATAGGGAGGGGTGTAGGGGCTGGAGGAGGTTACAGAGATAGGGAGGGGTGTAGGGGACTGGAGGAGGTTACAGAGATAGGGAGGGGTGTAGGGGCTGGAGGAGGTTACAGAGATAGGGAGGTGGTGTAGGAGCCTGGAGGAGGTTACAGAGATAGGGAGGGGTGTAGGGGCTGGAGGAGGATACAGAAATAGGGAGGGGTGTAGGGGCTGGAGGGGGTTACAGAGATAGGGAGGGGTGTAGGGGCTGGAGGACGTTACAGAGATAGGGAGGGTTGTAAGGGTTGGAGAAGGTTACAGAGATAGGGAGGGGTGTAGGGACTGGAGGAGGTTACAGAGATAGGGTTGTAAGGGCTGGAGGAGGTTACAGAGGTAGGGAGGGGTGTAGGGGCTGGAGAAGGTTACAGAGATAGGGAGGGGTGTAGGGACTGGAGGAGGTTACAGAGATAGGGAGGGTTGTAAGGGCTGGAGGAGGTTACAGAGATAGGGAGGGGTGTAGGGGCTGGAGAAGGTTACAGAGATAGGGAGGGGTGTAGGGACTGGAGGAGGTTACAGAGATAGGGAGGGGTGTAGGGGCAGGAGGAGGTTACAGAGATAAGGAGGGGTGTAGTGGCTGGAGGAGGTTACAGAGATAGGGAGGGGTAAAGGGGCTGGAGAAGGTTACAGAGATAGGGAGGGGTGTAGGGGCTGGAGGAGGATACAGAAATAGGGAGGGGTGTAGGGGCTGGAGGGGGTTACAGAGATAGGGAGGGGTGTAAGGGTTGGAGAAGGTTACAGAGATAGGGAGGGGTGTAGGGACTGGAAGAGTTTACAGAGATAGGGAGGGGTGTAGGGTCTGGAGGAGGTTACAGAGATAGGGAGGGGTGTAGGGGCTGGAGGAGGTTACAGAAATAGGGAGGGTTGTAGGACTGGAGGAGGTTACAGAGATAGGGACGGGTGTAGGGGCTGGAGGAGGTTATAGAGAGGGACGGTAGTAGGACTGGAGAAGGTTACAGAGATAGGGAGGGGTGTAGCGGCTGGAGGAGGTTACAGATATAGGGAGGGGTGTAGGGACTGGAGGAGGTTACAGAGATAGGGAGGTGGGGTAGGGGGCTGGAGGAGGTTACAGAGATAGGGAGGGGTGTAGGGGCTGGAGGAGGATACAGAAATAGGGAGGGGTGTAGGGGCTGGAGGAGGTTACAGAGATAGGGAGGGGTGTAGGGGCTGGAGGAGGATACAGAAATAGGGAGGGGTGTAGGGGCTGGAGGAGGTTACAGAGATAGGGAGGGTTGTAAGGGCTGGAGGAGGTTACAGAGATAGGGAGGGGTGTAGGGGCTGGAGAAGGTTACAGAGATCGGGAGGGGTGTAGGGACTGGAGGAGGTTACAGAGATAGGGAGGGGTGTAGGAGCTGGAAGAGCTTACAGAGATAGGGAGGGGTGTAGGGGCTGGAGAAGGTTACAGAGATAGGGAGGTGTGTAGGGGCTGGAGGAGGTTACAGAGATAGGGAGGGGTGTAGGGGCTGGAGAAGGTTACAGAGATAGGGAGGGGTGTAGGGACTGGAGGAGGTTATAGAAATATGGAGGGTTGTAAGGGCTGGAGGAGGTTACAGAGATAGGGAGGGGTGTAGGGACTGGAGGAGGTTACAGAGATAGGGAGGGGTGTAGGGACTGGAGGAGGTTACAGAGATAGGGAGGGGTGTAGGAGCTGGAAGAGTTTACAGAGATAGGGAGGGGTGTAGGGTCTGGAGGAGGTTACAGAGATAGGGAGGGGTGTAGGGGCTGGAGGAGGTTACAGAGATAGGGAGGGGTGTAGGGGCTGGAGAAGGTTACAGAGATAGGGAGGGGTGTAGGGACTGGAGGAGGTTAAAGACATAGGGAGGGGTGTAGGGGATGGAGGAGGTTACAGAGATAGGGAGGGGTGTAGGGGACTGGAGGAGGTTACAGAGATAGGGAGGGGTGTAGGGGCTGGAGGAGGTTACAGAGATAGGGAGGTGGGGTAGGAGGCTGGAGGAGGTTACAGAGATAGGGAGGGGTGTAGGGGCTGGAGGAGGATACAGAAATAGGGAGGGGTGTAGGGGCTGGAGGGGGTTACAGAGATAGGGAGGGGTGTAGGGGCTGGAGGAGGTTACAGAGATAGGGAGGGTTGTAAGGGTTGGAGAAGGTTACAGAGATAGGGAGGGGTGTAGGGACTGGAGGAGGTTACAGAGATAGGGTTGTAAGGGCTGGAGGAGGTTACAGAGATAGGGAGGGGTGTAGGGGCTGGAGAAGGTTACAGAGATAGGGAGGGGTGTAGGGACTGGAGGAGGTTACAGAGATAGGGAGGGTTGTAAGGGCTGGAGGAGGTTACAGAGATAGGGAGGGGTGTAGGGGCTGGAGAAGGTTACAGAGATAGGGAGGGGTGTAGGGACTGGAGGAGGTTACAGAGATAGGGAGGGGTGTAGGGGCTGGAGGAGGTTACAGAGATAAGGAGGGGTGTAGTGGCTGGAGGAGGTTACAGAGATAGGGAGGGGTGTAGGGGCTGGAGAAGGTTACAGAGATAGGGAGGGGTGTAGGGGCTGGAGGAGGATACAGAAATAGGGAGGGGTGTAGGGGCTGGAGGGGGTTACAGAGATAGGGAGGGGTGTAAGGGTTGGAGAAGGTTACAGAGATAGGGAGGGGTGTAGGGACTGGAAGAGTTTACAGAGATAGGGAGGGGTGTAGGGTCTGGAGGAGGTTACAGAGATAGGGAGGGGTGTAGGGGCTGGAGGAGGTTACAGAGATAGGGAGGGGTGTAGGGGCTGGAGGAGGATACAGAAATAGGGAGGGGTGTAGGGGCTGGAGGAGGTTACAGAGATAGGGAGGGTTGTAAGGGCTGGAGGAGGTTACAGAGATAGGGAGGGGTGTAGGGGCTGGAGAAGGTTACAGAGATCGGGAGGGGTGTAGGGACTGGAGGAGGTTACAGAGATAGGGAGGGGTGTAGGAGCTGGAAGAGCTTACAGAGATAGGGAGGGGTGTAGGGGCTGGAGAAGGTTACAGAGATAGGGAGGTGTGTAGGGGCTGGAGGAGGTTACAGAGATAGGGAGGGGTGTAGGGGCTGGAGAAGGTTACAGAGATAGGGAGGGGTGTAGGGACTGGAGGAGGTTATAGAGATATGGAGGGTTGTAAGGGCTGGAGGAGGTTACAGAGATAGGGAGGGGTGTAGGGACTGGAGGAGGTTAAAGAGATAGGGAGGGGTGTAGGGACTGGAGGAGGTTACAGAGATAGGGAGGGGTGTAGGAGCTGGAAGAGTTTACAGAGATAGGGAGGGGTGTAGGGTCTGGAGGAGGTTACAGAGATAGGGAGGGGTGTAGGGGCTGGAGGAGGTTACAGAGATAGGGAGGGGTGTAGGGGCTGGAGAAGGTTACAGAGATAGGGAGGGGTGTAGGGACTGGAGGAGGTTAAAGACATAGGGAGGGGTGTAGGGGCTGGAGGAGGTTACTGAGATAGGGAGGGGTGTAGGGGACTGGAGGAGGTTACAGAGATAGGGAGGGGTGTAGGGGCTGGAGGAGGTTACAGAGATAGGGAGGTGGGGTAGGAGGCTGGAGGAGGTTACAGAGATAGGGAGGGGTGTAGGGGCTGGAGGAGGATACCGAAATAGGGAGGGGTGTAGGGGCTGGAGGGGGTTACAGAGATAGGGAGGGGTGTAGGGGCTGGAGGAGGTTACAGAGATAGGGAGGGTTGTAAGGGTTGGAGAAGGTTACAGGGATAGGGAGGGGTGTAGGGACTGGAGGAGGTTACAGAGATAGGGTTGTAAGGGCTGGAGGAGGTTACAGAGATAGGGAGGGGTGTAGGGGCTGGAGAAGGTTACAGAGATAGGGAGGGGTGTAGGGACTGGAGGAGGTTACAGAGATAGGGAGGGTTGTAAGGGCTGGAGGAGGTTACAGAGATAGGGAGGGGTGTAGGGGCTGGAGAAGGTTACAGAGATAGGGAGGGGTGTAGGGACTGGAGGAGGTTACAGAGATAGGGAGGGGTGTAGGGGCTGGAGGAGGTTACAGAGATAAGGAGGGGTGTAGTGGCTGGAGGAGGTTACAGAGATAGGGAGGGGTGTAGGGGCTGGAGAAGGTTACAGAGATAGGGAGGGGTGTAGGGGCTGGAGGAGGATACAGAAATAGGGAGGGGTGTAGGGGCTGGAGGGTGTTACAGAGATAGGGAGGGGTGTAAGGGTTGGAGAAGGTTACAGAGATAGGGAGGGGTGTAGGGACTGGAAGAGTTTACAGAGATAGGGAGGGGTGTAGGGTCTGGAGGAGGTTACAGAGATAGGGAGGGGTGTAGGGGCTGGAGGAGGTTACAGAAATAGGGAGGGTTGTAGGACTGGAGGAGGTTACAGAGATAGGGAGGGGTGTAGGGGCTGGAGGAGGTTATAGAGAGGGACGGTAGTAGGACTGGAGAAGGTAACAGAGATAGGGAGGGGTGTAGCGGCTGGAGGAGGTTACAGATATAGGGAGGGGTGTAGGGACTGGAGGAGGTTACAGAGATAGGGAGGTGGGGTAGGGGGCTGGAGGAGGTTACAGAGATAGGGAGGGGTGTAGGGGCTGGAGGAGGATACAGAAATAGGGAGGGGTGTAGGGGCTGGAGGAGGTTACAGAGATAGGGAGGGGTGTAGGGGCTGGAGGAGGATACAGAAATAGGGAGGGGTGTAGGGGCTGGAGGAGGTTACAGAGATAGGGAGGGGTGTAGGGGCTGGAGGAGGATACAGAAATAGGGAGGGGTGTAGGGGCTGGAGGGGGTTACAGAGATAGGGAGGGGTGTAGGGGCCGGAGGAGGTTACAGAGATAGGGAGGGGTGTAGGGACTGGAGGAGGTTACAGAGATAGGGAGGGTTGTAAGGGCTGGAGGAGGTTACAGAGATAGGGAGGGGTGTAGGGGCTGGAGGAGGATACAGAAATAGGGAGGGGTGTAGGGGCTGGAGGAGGTTACAGAGATAGGGAGGGGTGTAGGGGCTGGAGGAGGATACAGAAATAGGGAGGGGTGTAGGGGCTGGAGGAGGTTACAGAGATAGGGAGGGTTGTAAGGGCTGGAGGAGGTTACAGAGATAGGGAGGGGTGTAGGGGCTGGAGAAGGTTACAGAGATCGGGAGGGGTGTAGGGACTGGAGGAGGTTACAGAGATAGGGAGGGGTGTAGGAGCTGGAAGAGCTTACAGAGATACGGAGGGGTGTAGGGGCTGGAGAAGGTTACAGAGATAGGGAGGTGTGTAGGGGCTGGAGGAGGTTACAGAGATAGGGAGGGGTGTAGGGGCTGGAGAAGGTTACAGAGATAGGGAGGGGTGTAGGGACTGGAGGAGGTTATAGAGATATGGAGGGTTGTAAGGGCTGGAGGAGGTTACAGAGATAGGGAGGGGTGTAGGGACTGGAGGAGGTTACAGAGATAGGGAGGGGTGTAGGGACTGGAGGAGGTTACAGAGATAGGGAGGGGTGTAGGAGCTGGAAGAGTTTACAGAAATAGGGAGGGGTGTAGGGTCTGGAGGAGGTTACTGAGATAGGGAGGGGTGTAGGGGCTGGAGGAGGTTACAGAGATAGGGAGGGGTGTAGGGGCTGGAGAAGGTTACAGAGATAGGGAGGGGTGTAGGGACTGGAGGAGGTTAAAGACATAGGGAGGGGTGTAGGGGCTGGAGGAGGTTACAGAGATAGGGAGGGGTGTAGGGGACTGGAGGAGGTTACAGAGATAGGGAGGGGTGTAGGGGCTGGAGGAGGTTACAGAGATAGGGAGGTGGGGTAGGAGGCTGGAGGAGGTTACAGAGATAGGGAGGGGTGTAGGGGCTGGAGGAGGATACAGAAATAGGGAGGGGTGTAGGGGCTGGAGGGGGTTACAGAGATAGGGAGGGGTGTAGGGGCTGGAGGAGGTTACAGAGATAGGGAGGGTTGTAAGGGTTGGAGAAGGTTACAGAGATAGGGAGGGGTGTAGGGACTGGAGGAGGTTACAGAGATAGGGTTGTAAGGGCTGGAGGAGGTTACAGAGATAGGGAGGCGTGTTGGGGCTGGAGAAGGTTACAGAGATAGGGAGGGGTGTAGGGACTGGAGGAGGTTACAGAGATAGGGAGGGTTGTAATGGCTGGAGGAGGTTACAGAGATAGGGAGGGGTGTAGGGGCTGGAGAAGGTTACAGAGATAGGGAGGGGTGTAGGGACTGGAGGAGGTTACAGAGATAGGGAGGGGTGTAGGGGCTGGAGGAGGTTACAGAGATAGGGAGGGGTGTAGGGGCTGGAGGAGGATACAGAAATAGGGAGGGGTGTAGGGGCTGGAGGAGGTTACAGAGATAGGGAGGGGTGTAGGAGCTGGAGGAGGATACAGAAATAGGGAGGGGTGTAGGGGCTGGAGGGGGTTACAGAGATAGGGAGGGGTGTAGGGGCTGGAGGAGGTTACAGAGATAGGGAGGGGTGTAGGGACTGGAGGAGGTTACAGAGATAGGGAGGGTTGTAAGGGCTGGAGGAGGTTACAGAGATAGGGAGGGGTGTAGGGGCTGGAGAAGGTTACAGAGATCGGGAGGGGTGTAGGGACTGGAGGAGGTTACAGAGATAGGGTGGGGTGTAGGAGCTGGAAGAGCTTACAGAGATAGGGAGGGGTGTAGGGGCTGGAGAAGGTTACAGAGATAGGGAGGTGTGTAGGGGCTGGAGGAGGTTACAGAGATAGGGAGGGGTGTAGGGGCTGGAGAAGGTTACAGAGATAGGGAGGGGTGTAGGGACTGGAGGAGGTTATAGAGATATGGAGGGTTGTAAGGGCTGGAGGAGGTTACAGAGATAGGGAGGGGTGTAGGGACTGGAGGAGGTTAAAGAGATAGGGAGGGGTGTAGGGACTGGAGGAGGTTACAGAGATAGGGAGGGGTGTAGGAGCTGGAAGAGTTTACAGAGATAGGGAGGGGTGTAGGGTCTGGAGGAGGTTACAGAGATAGGGAGGGGTGTAGGGGCTGGAGGAGGTTACAGAGATAGGGAGGGGTGTAGGGGCTGGAGAAGGTTACAGAGATAGGGAGGGGTGTAGGGACTGGAGGAGGTTAAAGACATAGGGAGGGGTGTAGGGGCTGGAGGAGGTTACTGAGATAGGGAGGGGTGTAGGGGACTGGAGGAGGTTACAGAGATAGGGAGGGGTGTAGGGGCTGGAGGAGGTTACAGAGATAGGGAGGTGGGGTAGGAGGCTAGAGGAGGTTACAGAGATAGGGAGGGGTGTAGGGGCTGGAGGAGGATACCGAAATAGGGAGGGGTGTAGGGGCTGGAGGGGGTTACAGAGATAGGGAGGGGTGTAGGGGCTGGAGGAGGTTACAGAGATAGGGAGGGTTGTAAGGGTTGGAGAAGGTTACAGGGATAGGGAGGGGTGTAGGGACTGGAGGAGGTTACAGAGATAGGGTTGTAAGGGCTGGAGGAGGTTACAGAGATAGGGAGGGGTGTAGGGGCTGGAGAAGGTTACAGAGATAGGGAGGGGTGTAGGGACTGGAGAAGGTTACAGAGATAGGGAGGGTTGTAAGGGCTGGAGGAGGTTACAGAGATAGGGAGGGGTGTAGGGGCTGGAGAAGGTTACAGAGATAGGGAGGGGTGTAGGGACTGGAGGAGGTTACAGAGATAGGGAGGGGTGTAGGGGCTGGAGGAGGTTACAGAGATAAGGAGGGGTGTAGTGGCTGGAGGAGGTTACAGAGATAGGGAGGGGTGTAGGGGCTGGAGAAGGTTACAGAGATAGGGAGGGGTGTAGGGGCTGGAGGAGGATACAGAAATAGGGAGGGGTGTAGGGGCTGGAGGGTGTTACAGAGATAGGGAGGGGTGTAAGGGTTGGAGAAGGTTACAGAGATAGGGAGGGGTGTAGGGACTGGAAGAGTTTACAGAGATAGGGAGGGGTGTAGGGTCTGGAGGAGGTTACAGAGATAGGGAGGGGTGTAGGGGCTGGAGGAGGTTACAGAAATAGGGAGGGTTGTAGGACTGGAGGAGGTTACAGAGATAGGGAGGGGTGTAGGGGCTGGAGAAGGTTACAGAGATAGGGAGGGGTGTAGGGACTGGAGGAGGTTACAGAGATAGGGAGGGTTGTAAGGGCTGGAGGAGGTTACAGAGATAGGGAGGGGTGTAGGGGCTGGAGAAGGTTGCAGAGATAGGGAGGGGTGTAGGGACTGGAGGAGGTTACAGAGATAGGGAGGGGTGTAGGGGCTGGAGGAGGTTACAGAGATAAGGAGGGGTGTAGTGGCTGGAGGAGGTTACAGAGATAGGGAGGGGTGTAGGGGCTGGAGAAGGTTACAGAGATAGGGAGGGGTGTAGGGGCTGGAGGAGGATACAGAAATAGGGAGGGGTGTAGGGGCTGGAGGGTGTTACAGAGATAGGGAGGGGTGTAAGGGTTGGAGAAGGTTACAGAGATAGGGAGGGGTGTAGGGACTGGAAGAGTTTACAGAGATAGGGAGGGGTGTAGGGTCTGGAGGAGGTTACAGAGATAGGGAGGGGTGTAGGGGCTGGAGGAGGTTACAGAAATAGGGAGGGTTGTAGGACTGGAGGAGGTTACAGAGATAGGGAGGGGTGTAGGGGCTGGAGGAGGTTATAGAGAGGGACGGTAGTAGGACTGGAGAAGGTAACAGAGATAGGGAGGGGTGTAGCGGCTGGAGGAGGTTACAGATATAGGGAGGGGTGTAGGGACTGGAGGAGGTTACAGAGATAGGGAGGTGGGGTAGGGGGCTGGAGGAGGTTACAGAGATAGGGAGGGGTGTAGGGGCTGGAGGAGGATACAGAAATAGGGAGGGGTGTAGGGGCTGGAGGAGGTTACAGAGATAGGGAGGGGTGTAGGGGCTGGAGGAGGATACAGAAATAGGGAGGGGTGTAGGGGCTGGAGGAGGTTACAGAGATAGGGAGGGGTGTAGGGGCTGGAGGAGGATACAGAAATAGGGAGGGGTGTAGGGGCTGGAGGGGGTTACAGAGATAGGGAGGGGTGTAGGGGCCGGAGGAGGTTACAGAGATAGGGAGGGGTGTAGGGACTGGAGGAGGTTACAGAGATAGGGAGGGTTGTAAGGGCTGGAGGAGGTTACAGAGATAGGGAGGGGTGTAGGGGCTGGAGGAGGATACAGAAATAGGGAGGGGTGTAGGGGCTGGAGGAGGTTACAGAGATAGGGAGGGGTGTAGGGGCTGGAGGAGGATACAGAAATAGGGAGGGGTGTAGGGGCTGGAGGAGGTTACAGAGATAGGGAGGGTTGTAAGGGCTGGAGGAGGTTACAGAGATAGGGAGGGGTGTAGGGGCTGGAGAAGGTTACAGAGATCGGGAGGGGTGTAGGGACTGGAGGAGGTTACAGAGATAGGGAGGGGTGTAGGAGCTGGAAGAGCTTACAGAGATACGGAGGGGTGTAGGGGCTGGAGAAGGTTACAGAGATAGGGAGGTGTGTAGGGGCTGGAGGAGGTTACAGAGATAGGGAGGGGTGTAGGGGCTGGAGAAGGTTACAGAGATAGGGAGGGGTGTAGGGACTGGAGGAGGTTATAGAGATATGGAGGGTTGTAAGGGCTGGAGGAGGTTACAGAGATAGGGAGGGGTGTAGGGACTGGAGGAGGTTACAGAGATAGGGAGGGGTGTAGGGACTGGAGGAGGTTACAGAGATAGGGAGGGGTGTAGGAGCTGGAAGAGTTTACAGAAATAGGGAGGGGTGTAGGGTCTGGAGGAGGTTACTGAGATAGGGAGGGGTGTAGGGGCTGGAGGAGGTTACAGAGATAGGGAGGGGTGTAGGGGCTGGAGAAGGTTACAGAGATAGGGAGGGGTGTAGGGACTGGAGGAGGTTAAAGACATAGGGAGGGGTGTAGGGGCTGGAGGAGGTTACAGAGATAGGGAGGGGTGTAGGGGACTGGAGGAGGTTACAGAGATAGGGAGGGGTGTAGGGGCTGGAGGAGGTTACAGAGATAGGGAGGTGGGGTAGGAGGCTGGAGGAGGTTACAGAGATAGGGAGGGGTGTAGGGGCTGGAGGAGGATACAGAAATAGGGAGGGGTGTAGGGGCTGGAGGGGGTTACAGAGATAGGGAGGGGTGTAGGGGCTGGAGGAGGTTACAGAGATAGGGAGGGTTGTAAGGGTTGGAGAAGGTTACAGAGATAGGGAGGGGTGTAGGGACTGGAGGAGGTTACAGAGATAGGGTTGTAAGGGCTGGAGGAGGTTACAGAGATAGGGAGGCGTGTTGGGGCTGGAGAAGGTTACAGAGATAGGGAGGGGTGTAGGGACTGGAGGAGGTTACAGAGATAGGGAGGGTTGTAATGGCTGGAGGAGGTTACAGAGATAGGGAGGGGTGTAGGGGCTGGAGAAGGTTACAGAGATAGGGAGGGGTGTAGGGACTGGAGGAGGTTACAGAGATAGGGAGGGGTGTAGGGGCTGGAGGAGGTTACAGAGATAGGGAGGGGTGTAGGGGCTGGAGGAGGATACAGAAATAGGGAGGGGTGTAGGGGCTGGAGGAGGTTACAGAGATAGGGAGGGGTGTAGGAGCTGGAGGAGGATACAGAAATAGGGAGGGGTGTAGGGGCTGGAGGGGGTTACAGAGATAGGGAGGGGTGTAGGGGCTGGAGGAGGTTACAGAGATAGGGAGGGGTGTAGGGACTGGAGGAGGTTACAGAGATAGGGAGGGTTGTAAGGGCTGGAGGAGGTTACAGAGATAGGGAGGGGTGTAGGGGCTGGAGAAGGTTACAGAGATCGGGAGGGGTGTAGGGACTGGAGGAGGTTACAGAGATAGGGTGGGGTGTAGGAGCTGGAAGAGCTTACAGAGATAGGGAGGGGTGTAGGGGCTGGAGAAGGTTACAGAGATAGTGAGGTGTGTAGGGGCTGGAGGAGGTTACAGAGATAGGGAGGGGTGTAGGGGCTGGAGAAGGTTACAGAGATAGGGAGGGGTGTAGGGACTGGAGGAGGTTATAGAGATATGGAGGGTTGTAAGGGCTGGAGGAGGTTACAGAGATAGGGAGGGGTGTAGGGACTGGAGGAGGTTAAAGAGATAGGGAGGGGTGTAGGGACTGGAGGAGGTTACAGAGATAGGGAGGGGTGTAGGAGCTGGAAGAGTTTACAGAGATAGGGAGGGGTGTAGGGTCTGGAGGAGGTTACAGAGATAGGGAGGGGTGTAGGGGCTGGAGGAGGTTACAGAGATAGGGAGGGGTGTAGGGGCTGGAGAAGGTTACAGAGATAGGGAGGGGTGTAGGGACTGGAGGAGGTTAAAGACATAGGGAGGGGTGTAGGGGCTGGAGGAGGTTACTGAGATAGGGAGGGGTGTAGGGGACTGGAGGAGGTTACAGAGATAGGGAGGGGTGTAGGGGCTGGAGGAGGTTACAGAGATAGGGAGGTGGGGTAGGAGGCTAGAGGAGGTTACAGAGATAGGGAGGGGTGTAGGGGCTGGAGGAGGATACCGAAATAGGGAGGGGTGTAGGGGCTGGAGGGGGTTACAGAGATAGGGAGGGGTGTAGGGGCTGGAGGAGGTTACAGAGATAGGGAGGGTTGTAAGGGTTGGAGAAGGTTACAGGGATAGGGAGGGGTGTAGGGACTGGAGGAGGTTACAGAGATAGGGTTGTAAGGGCTGGAGGAGGTTACAGAGATAGGGAGGGGTGTAGGGGCTGGAGAAGGTTACAGAGATAGGGAGGGGTGTAGGGACTGGAGGAGGTTACAGAGATAGGGAGGGTTGTAAGGGCTGGAGGAGGTTACAGAGATAGGGAGGGGTGTAGGGGCTGGAGAAGGTTACAGAGATAGGGAGGGGTGTAGGGACTGGAGGAGGTTACAGAGATAGGGAGGGGTGTAGGGGCTGGAGGAGGTTACAGAGATAAGGAGGGGTGTAGTGGCTGGAGGAGGTTACAGAGATAGGGAGGGGTGTAGGGGCTGGAGAAGGTTACAGAGATAGGGAGGGGTGTAGGGGCTGGAGGAGGATACAGAAATAGGGAGGGGTGTAGGGGCTGGAGGGTGTTACAGAGATAGGGAGGGGTGTAAGGGTTGGAGAAGGTTACAGAGATAGGGAGGGGTGTAGGGACTGGAAGAGTTTACAGAGATAGGGAGGGGTGTAGGGTCTGGAGGAGGTTACAGAGATAGGGAGGGGTGTAGGGGCTGGAGGAGGTTACAGAAATAGGGAGGGTTGTAGGACTGGAGGAGGTTACAGAGATAGGGAGGGGTGTAGGGGCTGGAGGAGGTTATAGAGAGGGACGGTAGTAGGACTGGAGAAGGTAACAGAGATAGGGAGGGGTGTAGCGGCTGGAGGAGGTTACAGATATAGGGAGGGGTGTAGGGACTGGAGGAGGTTACAGAGATAGGGAGGTGGGGTAGGGGGCTGGAGGAGGTTACAGAGATAGGGAGGGGTGTAGGGGCTGGAGGAGGATACAGAAATAGGGAGGGGTGTAGGGGCTGGAGGAGGTTACAGAGATAGGGAGGGGTGTAGGGGCTGGAGGAGGATACAGAAATAGGGAGGGGTGTAGGGGCTGGAGGAGGTTACAGAGATAGGGAGGGGTGTAGGGGCTGGAGGAGGATACAGAAATAGGGAGGGGTGTAGGGGCTGGAGGGGGTTACAGAGATAGGGAGGGGTGTAGGGGCTGGAGGAGGTTACAGAGATAGGGAGGGGTGTAGGGACTGGAGGAGGTTACAGAGATAGGGAGGGTTGTAAGGGCTGGAGGAGTTTACAGAGATAGGGAGGGGTGTAGGGGCTGGAGGAGGATACAGAAATAGGGAGGGGTGTAGGGGCTGGAGGAGGTTACAGAGATAGGGAGGGGTGTAGGGGCTGGAGGAGGATACAGAAATAGGGAGGGGTGTAGGGGCTGGAGGAGGTTACAGAGATAGGGAGGGTTGTAAGGGCTGGAGGAGGTTACAGAGATAGGGAGGGGTGTAGGGGCTGGAGAAGGTTACAGAGATCGGGAGGGGTGTAGGGACTGGAGGAGGTTACAGAGATAGGGAGGGGTGTAGGAGCTGGAAGAGCTTACAGAGATACGGAGGGGTGTAGGGGCTGGAGAAGGTTACAGAGATAGGGAGGTGTGTAGGGGCTGGAGGAGGTTACAGAGATAGGGAGGGGTGTAGGGGCTGGAGAAGGTTACAGAGATAGGGAGGGGTGTAGGGACTGGAGGAGGTTATAGAGATATGGAGGGTTGTAAGGGCTGGAGGAGGTTACAGAGATAGGGAGGGGTGTAGGGACTGGAGGAGGTTACAGAGATAGGGAGGGGTGTAGGGACTGGAGGAGGTTACAGAGATAGGGAGGGGTGTAGGAGCTGGAAGAGTTTACAGAAATAGGGAGGGGTGTAGGGTCTGGAGGAGGTTACTGAGATAGGGAGGGGTGTAGGGGCTGGAGGAGGTTACAGAGATAGGGAGGGGTGTAGGGGCTGGAGAAGGTTACAGAGATAGGGAGGGGTGTAGGGACTGGAGGAGGTTAAAGACATAGGGAGGGGTGTAGGGGCTGGAGGAGGTTACAGAGATAGGGAGGGGTGTAGGGGACTGGAGGAGGTTACAGAGATAGGGAGGGGTGTAGGGGCTGGAGGAGGTTACAGAGATAGGGAGGTGGGGTAGGAGGCTGGAGGAGGTTACAGAGATAGGGAGGGGTGTAGGGGCTGGAGGAGGATACAGAAATAGGGAGGGGTGTAGGGGCTGGAGGGGGTTACAGAGATAGGGAGGGGTGTAGGGGCTGGAGGAGGTTACAGAGATAGGGAGGGTTGTAAGGGTTGGAGAAGGTTACAGAGATAGGGAGGGGTGTAGGGACTGGAGGAGGTTACAGAGATAGGGATGTAAGGGCTGGAGGAGGTTACAGAGATAGGGAGGCGTGTTGGGGCTGGAGATGGTTACAGAGATAGGGAGGGGTGTAGGGACTGGAGGAGGTTACAGAGATAGGGAGGGTTGTAAGGGCTGGAGGAGGTTACAGAGATAGGGAGGGGTGTAGGGGCTGGAGAAGGTTACAGAGATAGGGAGGGGTGTAGGGACTGGAGGAGGTTACAGAGATAGGGAGGGGTGTAGGGGCTGGAGGAGGTTACAGAGATAGGGAGGGGTGTAGGGGCTGGAGGAGGATACAGAAATAGGGAGGGGTGTAGGGGCTGGAGGAGGTTACAGAGATAGGGAGGGGTGTAGGAGCTGGAGGAGGATACAGAAATAGGGAGGGGTGTAGGGGCTGGAGGGGGTTACAGAGATAGGGAGGGGTGTAGGGGCTGGAGGAGGTTACAGAGATAGGGAGGGGTGTAGGGACTGGAGGAGGTTACAGAGATAGGGAGGGTTGTAAGGGCTGGAGGAGGTTACAGAGATACGGAGGGGTGTAGGGGCTGGAGAAGGTTACAGAGATCTGGAGGGGTGTAGGGACTGGAGGAGGTTACAGAGATAGGGAGGGGTGTAGGAGCTGGAAGAGCTTACAGAGATAGGGAGGGGTGTAGGGGCTGGAGAAGGTTACAGAGATAGGGAGGTGTGTAGGGGCTGGAGGAGGTTACAGAGATAGGGAGGGGTGTAGTGGCTGGAGAAGGTTACAGAGATAGGGAGGGGTGTAGGGACTGGAGGAGGTTATAGAGATATGGAGGGTTGTAAGGGCTGGAGGACGTTACAGAGATAGGGAGGGGTGTAGGGACTGGAGGAGGTTACAGAGATAGGGAGGGGTGTAGGGACTGGAGGAGGTTACAGAGATAGGGAGGGGTGTAGGAGCTGGAAGAGTTTACAGAGATAGGGAGGGGTGTAGGGTCTGGAGGAGGTTACAGAGATAGGGAGGGGTGTAGGGGCTGGAGGAGGTTACAGAGATAGGGAGGGGTGTAGGGGCTGGAGAAGGTTACAGAGATAGGGAGGGGTGTAGGGACTGGAGGAGGTTAAAGACATAGGGAGAGGTGTAGGGGCTGGAGGAGGTTACAGAGATAGGGAGGTGTGTAGGGGACTGGAGGAGGTTACAGAGATAGGGAGGGGTGTAGGGGCTGGAGGAGGTTACAGAGATAGGGAGGTGGGGTAGGAGGCTGGAGGAGGTTACAGAGATAGGGAGGGGTGTAGGGGCTGGAGGAGGATACAGAAATAGGGAGGGGTGTAGGGGCTGGAGGGGGTTACAGAGATAGGGAGGGGTGTCAGGGCTGGAGGAGGTTACAGAGATAGGGAGGGTTGTAAGGGTTGGAGAAGGTTACAGAGATAGGGAGGGGTGTAGGGACTGGAGGAGGTTACAGAGATAGGGTTGTAAGGGCTGGAGGAGGTTACAGAGATAGGGAGGGGTGTAGGGGCTGGAGAAGGTTACAGAGATAGGGAGGGGTGTAGGGACTGGAGGAGGTTACAGAGATAGGGAGGGTTGTAAGGGCTGGAGGAGGTTACAGAGATAGGGAGGGGTGTAGGGGCTGGAGAAGGTTACAGAGATTGGGAGGGGTGTAGGGACTGGAGGAGGTTACAGAGATAGGGAGGGGTGTAGGGGCAGGAGGAGGTTACAGAGATAAGGAGGGGTGTAGTGGCTGGAGGAGGTTACAGAGATAGGGAGGGGTGTAGGGGCTGGAGAAGGTTACAGAGATAGGGAGGGGTGTAGGGGCTGGAGGAGGATACAGAAATAGGGAGGGGCTGGAGGGGGTTACAGAGATAGGGAGGGGTGTAAGGGTTGGAGAAGGTTACAGAGATAGGGAGGGGTGTAGGGACTGGAAGAGTTTACAGAGATAGGGAGGGGTGTAGGGTCTGGAGGAGGTTACAGAGATAGGGAGGGGTGTAGGGGCTGGAGGAGGTTACAGAAATAGGGAGGGTTGTAGGACTGGAGGAGGTTACAGAGATAGGGAGGGGTGTAGGGGCTGGAGGAGGTTATAGAGAGGGACGGTAGTAGGACTGGAGAAGGTTACAGAGATAGGGAGGGGTGTAGCGGCTGGAGGACGTTACAGATATAGGGAGGGGTGTAGGGACTGGAGGAGGTTACAGAGATAGGGAGGTGGGGTAGGGGGCTGGAGGAGGTTACAGAAATAGGGAGGGGTGTAGGGGCTGGAGGAGGATACAGAAATAGGGAGGGGTGTAGGGGCTGGAGGAGGTTACAGAGATAGGGAGGGGTGTAGGGGCTGGAGGAGGATACAGAAATAGGGAGGGGTGTAGGGGCTGGAGGAGGTTACAGAGATAGGGAGGGTTGTAAGGGCTGGAGGAGGTTACAGAGATAGGGAGGGGTGTAGGGGCTGGAGAAGGTTACAGATATCGGGAGGGGTGTAGGGACTGGAGGAGGTTACAGAGATAGGGAGGGGTGTAGGAGCTGGAAGAGCTTACAGAGATAGGGAGGGGTGTAGGGGCTGGAGAAGGTTACAGAGATAGGGAGGTGTGTAGGGGCTGGAGGAGGTTACAGAGATAGGGAGGGGTGTAGGGGCTGGAGAAGGTTACAGAGATAGGGAGGGGTGTAGGGACTGGAGGAGGTTATAGAGATATGGAGGGTTGTAAGGGCTGGAGGAGGTTACAGAGATAGGGAGGGGTGTAGGGACTGGAGGAGGTTACAGAGATAGGGAGGGGTGTAGGGACTGGAGGAGGTTACAGAGATAGGGAGGGGTGTAGGAGCTGGAAGAGTTTACAGAGATAGGGAGGGGTGTAGGGTCTGGAGGAGGTTACAGAGATAGGGAGGGGTGTAGGGGCTGGAGGAGGTTACAGAGATAGGGAGGGGTGTAGGGGCTGGAGAAGGTTACAGAGATAGGGAGTGGTGTAGGGACTGGAGGAGGTTAAAGACATAGGGAGGGGTGTAGGGGCTGGAGGAGGTTACAGAGATAGGGAGGGGTGTAGGGGACTGGAGGAGGTTACAGAGATAGGGAGGGGTGTAGGGGCTGGAGGAGGTTACAGAGATAGGGAGGTGTGGTAGGAGGCTGGAGGAGTTTACAGAGATAGGGAGGGGTGTAGGGGCTGGAGGAGGATACAGAAATAGGGAGGGGTGTAGGGGCTGGAGGGGGTTACAGACATAGGGAGGGGTGTCAGGGCTGGAGGAGGTTACAGAGATAGGGAGGGTTGTAAGGGTTGGAGAAGGTTACAGAGATAGGGACGGCTGTAGGGACTGGAGGAGGTTACAGAGATAGGGTTGTAAGGGCTGGAGGAGGTTACAGAGATAGGGAGGGGTGTAGGGGCTGGAGGAGGTTACAGAGATAGGGAGGTGGGGTAGGAGGCTGGAGGAGGTTACAGAGATAGGGAGGGGTGTAGGGGCTGGAGGAGGATACAGAGATAGGGAGGTGTGTAGGGGCTGGAGGAGGTTACAGAGATAGGGAGGGGTGTAGGGGCTGGAGAAGGTTACAGAGATAGGGAGGGGTGTAGGGACTGGAGGAGGTTATAGAGATATGGAGGGTTGTAAGGGCTGGAGGAGGTTACAGAGATAGGGAGGGGTGTAGGGACTGGAGGAGGTTACAGAGATAGGGAGGGGTGTAGGGACTGGAGGAGGTTACAGAGATAGGGAGGGGTGTAGGAGCTGGAAGAGTTTACAGAGATAGGGAGGGGTGTAGGGTCTGGAGGAGGTTACAGAGATAGGGAGGGGTGTATGGGCTGGAGGAGGTTACAGAGATAGGGAGGGGTGTAGGGGCTGGAGAAGGTTACAGAGATAGGGAGTGGTGTAGGGACTGGAGGAGGTTAAAGACATAGGGAGGGGTGTAGGGGCTGGAGGAGGTTACAGAGATAGGGAGGGGTGTAGGGGACTGGAGGAGGTTACAGAGATAGGGAGGGGTGTAGGGGCTGGAGGAGGTTACAGAGATAGGGAGGTGTGGTAGGAGGCTGGAGGAGTTTACAGAGATAGGGAGGGGTGTAGGGGCTGGAGGAGGATACAGAAATAGGGAGGGGTGTAGGGGCTGGAGGGGGTTACAGACATAGGGAGGGGTGTCAGGGCTGGAGGAGGTTACAGAGATAGGGAGGGTTGTAAGGGTTGGAGAAGGTTACAGAGATAGGGAGGGGTGTAGGGACTGGAGGAGGTTACAGAGATAGGGTTGTAAGGGCTGGAGGAGGTTACAGAGATAGGGAGGGGTGTAGGGGCTGGAGGAGGTTACAGAGATAGGGAGGTGGGGTAGGAGGCTGGAGGAGGTTACAGAGATAGGGAGGGGTGTAGGGGCTGGAGGAGGATACAGAAATAGGGAGGGGTGTAGGGGCTGGAGGGGGTTACAGAGATAGGGAGGGGTGTCAGGGCTGGAGGAGGTTACAGAGATAGGGAGGGTTGTAAGGGTTGGAGAAGGTTACAGAGATAGGGAGGGGTGTAGGGACTGGAGGAGGTTACAGAGATAGGGTTTTAAGGGCTGGAGGAGGTTACAGAGATAGGGAGGGGTGTAGGGGCTGGAGAAGGTTACAGAGATAGGGAGGGGTGTAGGGACTGGAGGAGGTTACAGAGATAGGGAGGGTTGTAAGGGCTGGAGGAGGTTACAGAGATAGGGAGGGGTGTAGGGGCTGGAGAAGGTTACAGAGATAGGGAGGGGTGTAGGGACTGGAGGAGGTTACAGAGATAGGGAGGGGTGTAGGGGCAGGAGGAGGTTACAGAGATAAGGAGGGGTGTAGTGGCTGGAGGAGGTTACAGAGATAGGGAGGGGTGTAGGGGCTGGAGAAGGTTACAGAGATAGGGAGGGGTGTAGGGGCTGGAGGAGGATACAGAAATAGGGAGGGGTGTAGGGGCTGGAGGGGGTTACAGAGATAGGGAGGGGTGTACGGGTTGGAGAAGGTTACAGAGATAGGGAGGGGTGTAGGGACTGGAAGAGTTTACAGAGATAGGGAGGGGTGTAGGGTCTGGAGGAGGTTACAGAGATAGGGAGGGGTGTAGGGGCTGGAGGAGTTTACAGAAATAGGGAGGGTTGTAGGACTGGAGGAGGTTACAGAGATAGGGAGGGGTGTAGGGGCTGGAGGAGGTTATAGAGAGGGACGGTAGTAGGACTGGAGAAGGTTACAGAGATAGGGAGGGGTGTAGCGGCTGGAGGAGGTTACAGATATAGGGAGGGGTGTAGGGACTGGAGGAGGTTACAGAGATAGGGAGGTGGGGTAGGGGGCTGGAGGAGGTTACGGAGATAGGGAGGGGTGTAGGGGCTGGAGGAGGATACAGAAATAGGGAGGGGTGTAGGGGCTGGAGGAGGTTACAGAGATAGGGAGGGGTGTAGGGGCTGGACGAGGATACAGAAATAGGGAGGGGTGTAGGGGATGGAGGAGGTTACAGAGATAGGGAGGGTTGTAAGGGCTGGAGGAGGTTACAGAGATAGGGAGGGGTGTAGGGGCTGGAGAAGGTTACAGAGATCGGGAGGAGTGTAGGGACTGGAGGAGGTTACAGAGATAGGGAGGGGTGTAGGAGCTGGAAGAGCTTACAGAGATAGGGAGGGGTGTAGGGGCTGGAGAAGGTTACAGAGATAGAGAGGTGTGTAGGGGCTGGAGGAGGTTACAGAGATAGGGAGGGGTGTAGGGGCTGGAGAAGGTTACAGAGATAGGGAGGGGTGTAGGGACTGGAGGAGGTTATAGAGATATGGAGGGTTGTAAGGGCTGGAGGAGGTTACAGAGATAGGGAGGGGTGTAGGGACTGGAGGAGGTTACAGAGATAGGGAGGGGTGTAGGGACTGGAGGAGGTTACAGAGATAGGGAGGGGTGTAGGAGCTGGAAGAGTTTACAGAGATAGGGAGGGGTGTAGGGTCTGGAGGAGGTTACAGAGATAGGGAGGGGTGTAGGGGCTGGAGGAGGTTACAGAGATAGGGAGGGGTGTAGGGGCTGGAGAAGGTTACAGAGATAGGGAGGGGTGTAGGGACTGGAGGAGGTTAAAGACATAGGGAGGGGTGTAGGTGCTGGAGGAAGTTACAGAGATAGGGCGGGGTGTAGGGGACTGGAGGAGGTTACTGAGATAGGGAGGGGTGTAGGGGCTGGAGGAGGTTACAGAGATAGGGAGGTGGGGTAGGAGGCTGGAGGAGGTTACAGAGATAGGGAGGGGTGTAGGGGCTGGAGGAGGATACAGAAATAGGGAGGGGTGTAGGGGCTGGAGGGGGTTACAGAGATAGGGAGGGGTGTAGGGGCTGGAGGAGGTTACAGAGATAGGGAGGGTTGTAAGGGTTGGAGAAGGTTACAGAGATAGGGAGGTGTGTAGGGACTGGAGGAGGTTACAGAGATAGGGTTGTAAGGGCTGGAGGAGGTTACAGAGATAGGGAGGGGTGTAGGGGCTGGAGAAGGTTACAGAGATAGGGAGGGGTGTAGGGACTGGAGGAGGTTACAGAGATAGGGAGGGTTGTAAGGGCTGGAGGAGGTTACAGAGATAGGGAGGGGTGTAGGGGCTGGAGAAGGTTACAGAGATAGGGAGGGGTGTAGGGACTGGAGGAGGTTACAGAGATAGGGAGGGGTGTAGGGGCTGGAGGAGGTTACAGAGATAAGGAGGGGTGTAGTGGCTGGAGGAGGTTACAGAGATAGGGAGGGGTGTAGGGGCTGGAGAAGGTTACAGAGATAGGGAGGGTTGTAGGGGCTGGAGGAGGATACAGAAATAGGGAGGGGTGTAGGCGCTGGAGGCGGTTACAGAGATAGGGATGGGTGTAAGGGTTGGAGAAGGTTACAGAGATAGGGAGGGGTGTAGGGACTGGAAGAGTTTACAGAGATAGGGAGGGGTGTAGGGTCTGGAGGAGGTTACAGAGATAGGGAGGGGTGTAGGGGCTGGAGGAGGTTACAGAAATAGGGAGGGTTGTAGGACTGGAGGAGGTTACAGAGATAGGGAGGAGTGTAGGGGCTGGAGGAGGTTATAGAGAGGGACGGTAGTAGGACTGGAGAAGGTTACAGAGATAGGGAGGGGTGTAGCGGCTGGAGGAGGTTACAGATATAGGCAGGGGTGTAGGGACTGGAGGAGGTTACAGAGATAGGGAGGTGGGGTAGGGGGCTGGAGGAGGTTACAGAGATAGGGAGGGGTGTAGGGGCTGGAGGAGGATACAGAAATAGGGAGGGGTGTAGGGGCTGGAGGAGGTTACAGAGATAGGGAGGGGTGTAGGGGCTGGAGGAGGATACAGAAATAGGGAGGGGTGTAGGGGCTGGAGGAGGTTACAGAGATAGGGAGGGGTGTAGGGGCTGGAGGAGGATACAGAAATAGGGAGGGGTGTAGCGGCTGGAGGGGGTTACAGAGATAGGGAGGGGTGTAGGGGCTGGAGGAGGTTACAGAGATAGGGAGTGGTGTAGGGACTGGAGGAGGTTACAGAGATAGGGAGGGTTGTAAGGGCTGGAGGAGGTTACAGAGATAGGGAGGGGTGTAGGGGCTGGAGGAGGATACAGAAATAGGGAGGGGTGTAGGGGCTGGAGGAGGTTACAGAGATAGGGAGGGGTGTAGGGGCTGGAGGAGGATACAGAAATAGGGAGGGGTGTAGGGGCTGGAGGAGGTTACAGAGATAGGGAGGGTTGTAAGGGCTGGAGGAGGTTACAGAGATAGGGAGGGGTGTAGGGGCTGGAGAAGGTTACAGAGATCGGGAGGGGTGTAGGGACTGGAGGAGGTTACAGAGATAGGGAGGGGTGTAGGAGCTGGAAGAGCTTACAGAGATAGGGAGGGGTGTAGGGGCTGGAGAAGGTTACAGAGATAGGGAGGTGTGTAGGGGCTGGAGGAGGTTACAGAGATAGGGAGGGGTGTAGGGGCTGGAGAAGGTTACAGAGATAGGGAGGGGTGTAGGGACTGGAGGAGGTTATAGAGATATGGAGGGTTGTAAGGGCTGGAGGACGTTACAGAGATAGGGAGGGGTGTAGGGACTGGAGGAGGTTACAGATATAGGGAGGGGTGTAGGGACTGGAGGAGGTTACAGAGATAGGGAGGGGTGTAGGAGCTGGAAGAGTTTACAGAGATAGGGAGGGGTGTAGGGTCTGGAGGAGGTTACAGAGATAGGGAGGGGTGTAGGGGCTGGAGGAGGTTACAGAGATAGGGAGGGGTGTAGGGGCTGGAGAAGGTTACAGAGATAGGGAGGGGTGTAGGGACTGGAGGAGGTTAAAGACATAGGGAGGGGTGTAGGGGCTGGAGGAGGTTACAGAGATAGGGAGGGGTGTAGGGGACTGGAGGAGGTTACAGAGATAGGGAGGGGTGTAGGGGCTGGAGGAGGTTACAGAGATAGGGAGGTGGGGTAGGAGGCTGGAGGAGGTTACAGAGATAGGGAGGGGTGTAGGGGCTGGAGGAGGATACAGAAATAGGGAGGGGTGTAGGGGCTGGAGGGGGTTACAGAGATAGGGAGGGGTGTAGGGGCTGGAGGACGTTACAGTGATAGGGAGGGTTGTAAGGGTTGGAGAAGGTTACAGAGATAGGGAGGGGTGTAGGGACTGGAGGAGGTTACAGAGATAGGGTTGTATGGGCTGGAGGAGGTTACAGAGGTAGGGAGGGGTGTAGGGGCTGGAGAAGGTTACAGAGATAGGGAGGGGTGTAGGGACTGGAGGAGGTTACAGAGATAGGGAGGGTTGTAAGGGCTGGAGGAGGTTACAGAGATAGGGAGGGGTGTAGGGGCTGGAGAAGGTTACAGAGATAGGGAGGGGTGTAGGGACTGGAGGAGGTTACAGAGATAGGGAGGGGTGTAGGGGCTGGAGGAGGTTACAGAGATAAGGAGGGGTGTAGTGGCTGGAGGAGGTTACAGAGATAGGGAGGGGTGTAGGGGCTGGAGAAGGTTACAGAGATAGGGAGGGGTGTAGGGGCTGGAGGAGGATACAGAAATAGGGAGGGGTGTAGGGGCTGGAGGGGGTTACAGAGATAGGGAGGGGTGTAAGGGTTGGAGAAGGTTACAGAGATAGGGAGGGGTGTAGGGACTGGAAGAGTTTACAGAGATAGGGAGGGGTGTAGGGTCTGGAGGAGGTTACAGAGATAGGGAGGGGTGTAGGGGCTGGAGGAGGTTACAGAAATAGGGAGGGTTGTAGGACTGGAGGAGGTTACAGAGATAGGGAGGGGTGTAGGGGCTGGAGGAGGTTATAGAGAGGGACGGTAGTAGGACTGGAGAAGGTTACAGAGATAGGGAGGGGTGTAGCGGCTGGAGGAGGTTACAGATATAGGGAGGGGTGTAGGGACTGGAGGAGGTTACAGAGATAGGGAGGTGGGGTAGGGGGCTGGAGGAGGTTACAGAGATAGGGAGGGGTGTAGGGGCTGGAGGAGGATACAGAAATAGGGAGGGGTGTAGGGGCTGGAGGAGGTTACAGAGATAGGGAGGGGTGTAGGGGCTGGAGGAGGATACAGAAATAGGGAGGGGTGTAGGGGCTGGAGGAGGTTACAGAGATAGGGAGGGGTGTAGGGGCTGGAGGAGGATACAGAAATAGTGAGGGGTGTAGGGGCTGGAGGGGGTTACAGAGATAGGGAGGGGTGTAGGGGCTGGAGGAGGTTACAGAGATAGGGAGGGGTGTAGGGACTGGAGGAGGTTACAGAGATAGGGAGGGTTGTAAGGGCTGGAGGAGGTTACAGGGATAGGGAGGGGTGTAGGGGTTGGAGAAGGTTACAGAGATCGGGAGGGGTGTAGGGACTGGAGGAGGTTACAGAGATAGGGAGGGGTGTAGGAGCTGGAAGAGCTTACAGAGATAGGGAGGGGTGTAGTGGCTGGAGAAGGTTACAGAGATAGGGAGGTGTGTAGGGGCTGGAGGAGGTTACAGAGATAGGGAGGGGTGTAGGGGCTGGAGAAGGTTACAGAGATAGGGAGGGGTGTAGGGACTGGAGGAGGTTAAAGACATAGGGAGGGGTGTAGGGGCTGGAGGAGGTTACAGAGATAGGGAGGGGTGTAGGGGACTGGAGGAGGTTACAGAGATAGGGAGGGGTGTAGGGGGTGGGGGAGGTTACAGAGATAGGGAGGTGGGGTAGGAGGCTGGAGGAGGTTACAGAGATAGGGAGGGGTGTAGGGGCTGGAGGAGGATACAGAAATAGGGAGCGGTGTAGGGGCTGGAGGGGGTTACAGAGATAGGGAGGGGTGTAGGGGCTGGAGGACGTTACAGAGATAGGGAGGGTTGTATGGGTTGGAGAAGGTTACAGAGATAGGGAGGGGTGTAGGGACTGGAGGAGGTTACAGAGATAGGGTTGTAAGGGCTGGAGGAGGTTACAGAGATAGGGAGGGGTGTAGGGGCTGGAGAAGGTTACAGAGATAGGGAGGGGTGTAGGGACTGGAGGAGGTTACAGAGATAGGGAGGGTTGTAAGGGCTGGAGGAGGTTACAGAGATAGGGAGGGGTGTAGGGGCTGGAGAAGGTTACAGAGATAGGGAGGGGTGTAGGGACTGGAGGAGGTTACAGAGATAGGGAGGGGTGTAGGGGCTGGAGGAGGTTACAGAGATAAGGAGGGGTGTAGTGGCTGGAGGAGGTTACAGAGATAGGGAGGGGTGTAGTGGCTGGAGAAGGTTACAGAGATAGGGAGGGGTGTAGGGGCTGGAGGAGGATACAGAAATAGGTAGGGGTGTAGGGGCTGGAGGGGGTTACAGAGATAGGGAGGGGTGTAAGGGTTGGAGAAGGTTACAGAGATAGGGAGGGGTGTAGGGACTGGAAGAGTTTACAGAGATAGGGAGGGGTGTAGGGTCTGGAGGAGGTTACAGAGATAGGGAGGGGTGTAGGGGCTGGAGGAGGTTACAGAAATAGGGAGGGTTGTAGGACTGGAGGAGGTTACAGAGATAGGGAGGGGTGTAGGGGCTGGAGGAGGTTATAGAGAGGGACGGTAGTAGGCCTGGAAAAGGTTACAGAGATAGGGAGGGGTGTAGCGGCTGGAGGAGGTTACAGATATAGGGAGGGGTGTAGGGACTGGAGGAGGTTACAGAGATAGGGAGGTGGGGTAGGGGGCTGGAGGAGGTTACAGAGATAGGGAGGGGTGTAGGGGCTGGAGGAGGATACAGAAATAGGGAGGGGTGTAGGGGCTGGAGGAGGTTACAGAGATAGGGAGGGGTGTAGGGGCTGGAGGAGGATACAGAAATAGGGAGGGGTGTAGGGGCTGGAGGAGGTTACAGAGATAGGGAGGGGTGTAGGGGCTGGAGGAGGATACAGAAATAGTGAGGGGTGTAGGGGCTGGAGGGGGTTACAGAGATAGGGAGGGGTGTAGGGGCTGGAGGAGGTTACAGAGATAGGGAGGGGTGTAGGGACTGGAGGAGGTTACAGAGATAGGGAGGGTTGTAAGGGCTGGAGGAGGTTACAGAGATAGGGAGGGGTGTAGGGGCTGGAGAAGGTTACAGAGATCGGGAGGGGTGTAGGGACTGGAGGAGGTTACAGAGATAGGGAGGGGTGTAGGAGCTGGAAGAGCTTACAGAGATAGGGAGGGGTGTAGTGGCTGGAGAAGGTTACAGAGATAGGGAGGTGTGTAGGGGCTGGAGGAGGTTACAGAGATAGGGAGGGGTGTAGGGGCTGGAGAAGGTTACAGAGATAGGGAGGGGTGTAGGGACTGGAGGAGGTTATAGAGATATGGAGGGTTGTAAGGGCTGGAGGAGGTTACAGAGATAGGGAGGGGTGTAGGGACTGGAGAAGGTTACAGAGATAGGGAGGGGTGTAGGGACTGGAGGAGGTTACAGAGATAGGGAGGGGTGTAGGAGCTGGAAGAGTTTACAGAGATAGGGAGGGGTGTAGGGTCTGGAGGAGGTTACTGAGATAGGGAGGGGTGTAGGGGCTGGAGGAGGTTACAGAGATAGGGAGGGGTGTAGGGGCTGGAGAAGGTTACAGAGATAGGGAGGGGCGTAGGGACTGGAGGAGGTTAAAGACATATGGAGGGGTGTAGGGGCTGGAGGAGGTTACAGAGATAGGGAGGGGTGTAGGGGACTGGAGGAGGTTACAGAGATAGGGAGGGGTGTAGGGGCTGGAGGAGGTTACAGAGATAGGGAGGTGGGGTAGGAGGCTGGAGGAGGTTACAGAGATAGGGAGGGGTGTAGGGGCTGGAGGAGGATACAGAAATAGGGAGGGGTGTAGGGGCTGGAGGGGGTTACAGAGATAGGGAGGGGTGTAGGGGCTGGAGGAGGTTACAGAGATAGGGGTGTAGGGGCTGGAGGAGGTTACAGAGATAGGGAGGGTTGTAAGGGTTGGAGAAGGTTACAGAGATAGGGAGGGGTGTAGGGACTGGAGGAGGTTACAGAGATAGGGTTGTAAGGGCTGGAGGAGGTTACAGAGATAGGGAGGGGTGTAGGGGCTGGAGAAGGTTACAGAGATAGGGAGGGGTGTAGGGACTGGAGGAGGTTACAGAGATAGGGAGGGTTGTAAGGGCTGGAGGAGGTTACAGAGATAGGGAGGGGTGTAGGGGCTGGAGAAGGTTACAGAGATAGGGAGGGGTGTAGGGACTGGAGGAGGTTACAGAGATAGGGAGGGGTGTAGGGGCTGGAGGAGGTTACAGAGATAAGGAGGGGTGTAGTGGCTGGAGGAGGTTACAGAGATAGGGAGGGGTGTAGGTGCTGGAGAAGGTTACAGAGATAGGGAGGGGTGTAGGGGCTGGAGGAGGTTACAGAGATAGGGAGGGTTGTAGGGACTGGAGGAGGTTATAGAGATATGGAGGGTTGAAAGGGCTGGAGGAGGTTACAGAGATAGGGAGGGGTGTAGGGACTGGAGGAGGTTACAGAGATAGGGGTGTAGGGGCTGGAGGAGGTTACAGAGATAGGGAGGGGTGTAGGGGCTGGAGGAGGTTACAGAGATAGGGAGGGGTGTAGGGACTGGAGAAGGTTACAGAAATAGGGAGGGGTGTAGGGACTGGAGGAGGTTAAAGACATAGGGAGGGGTGTAGGGGCTGGAGGAGGTTACAGAGATAGGGAGGGGTGTAGGGGACTGGAGGAGGTTACAGAGATAGGGAGTGGTGTAGGGGCTGGAGGAGGTTACAGAGATAGGGAGGGTTGTAGGGGCTGGTGGAAGTTACAGAGATAGGGAGGGGTGTAGGGACTGGAGGAGGTTACAGAGATAGGGAGGGGTGTAGGGGCTGGAGGAAGTTACAGAGATAGGGAGGGGTGTAGGGGCTGGAGGAGGTTACAGAGATAGGGAGGGGTGTAGGGTCTAGAGGAGGTTACAGAGATAGAGAGGTGTGTATGGTGTGGAGGAGGTTACAGAGATAGGGAGGGGTGTAGGGACTGGAGAAGGTTTCAGAGATATGGAGGGGTTTAGGGACTGGAGGAGGTTACAGAGAGGGTGGGGTGTCGGGGCTGGAGGAGGTTACAGAGATAGGGAGGGGTGTAGGGACTGGAGAAGGTTACAGAAATAGGGAGGGGTGTAGGGACTGGAGGAGGTTAAAGACATAGGGAGGGGTGTAGGGGCTGGAGGAGGTTACAGAGATAGGGAGAGGTGAAGGGGCTGGAGGAGGTTACAGAGATAGGGAGGGGTGTAGGGGCTGGAGGAGGTTACAGAGATAGGGAGGGGTGTAGGGGCTGGAGGAGGTTACAGAGATAGGGAGGGGTGTAGGGGCTGGAGGAGGTTACAGAGATAGGGAAGGGTGTTGGAGCTGGAAGAGTTTACAGAGATAGGGAGGGGTTTAGGGACTGGGGAGGTTACAGAGATAGGGAGGGGTGTAGGGGCTGGAGGGGGTTATAGAGATTGGGAGGGTTGTAGGGTTTGGAGGAGGTTACAGAGATAGGGGTGTAGGGACTGGAGGAGGTTACAGAGATAGGGAGGGGTGTCGGGGCTGGAGGAGGTTACAGAGATAGGGAGGGATGTAGGGACTGGAGGCGGTTACAGAGATAGGGATGGTTGTAGGACTGGAGCAGGTTACAGGTAGGGTTGTAAAGGTTGGAGAAGGTTACAGAGATAGGGGTGTAGGGACTGGAGGAGGTTACAGAGATAGGGAGGGATGTTGGGACTGGAGGAGGTTACAGAGATAGGGAGGGGTGTAGGGGCTGGAGGAGGTTACAGAGATAGGGAGGGGTGTAGGTACTGGAGGAGGTTACAGAGAGAGGGGTGTAGGGACTGGAGGAGGTTACAGAAATAGGGAGGGGTGTACGGGCTGGAGGATTTTACAGAGATAGGGAGGGTTGTAGGGGCTGGATGAGGTTACAGAGATAGGGAGGGTTGTAGGGGTTGCAGGAGGATACAGAGGTAGGGAGTGTTGTAGGGGCTGGAGGAGGTTACAGAGATAGGGAGGGTTGTAGGGGTTGCAGGAGGATACAGAGGTAGGGAGTGTTGTATTGGTTTCAGGAGGTTACAGAGATAGGGAGGGTTTTAGGGGTTCCAGGAGGTTACAGAGATTGGGAGGGTTGTATGGGTTGGAGGAGGATACAGAGATAGGGTTGTAGGGTCTGGAGGTGGTTACAGAGATAGGGAGAGTTGTTGGGGTTGCAGGAGATTACAGAGATAGGGAGGGTTGTAGGCGCTGGAAGAGGGTTACAGAGATAGGTGTGTAGGGGCTGGAGGAGGTTACAGAGACAGGGGTGTAGGGGCTGGAGGAGGTTACAGTGATAGGGAGGGGTGTAGGGGCTGGAGGAGGTTACAGAGATAGGGAGGGTTGTAAGGGTTGGAGAAGGTTACAGAGATAGGGAGGGGTGTAGGGACTGGAGGAGGTTACAGAGATAGGGAGGGTTGTAAGGGCTGGAGGAGGTTACAGAGATAGGGAGGGGTGTAGGGGCTGGAGAAGGTTACAGAGATAGGGAGGGGTGTAGGGACTGGAGGAGGTTACAGAGATAGGGAGGGTTGTAAGGGCTGGAGGAGGTTACAGAGATAGGGAGGGGTGTAGGGGCTGGAGAAGGTTACAGAGATAGGGAGGGGTGTAGGGACTGGAGGAGGTTACAGAGATAGGGAGGGGTGTAGGGGCTGGAGGAGGTTACAGAGATAAGGAGGGGTGTAGGGGCTGGAGGAGGTTACAGAGATAGGGAGGGGTGTAGGGGCTGGAGAAGGTTACAGAGATAGGGAGGGGTGTAGGGACTGGAGGAGGTTACAGAGATAGGGAGGGTTGTAGGGACTGGAGGAGGTTAAAGACATAGGGAGGGGTGTAGGGGCTGGAGGAGGTTACAGAGATAGGGAGGGGTGTAGGGGACTGGAGGAGGTTACAGAGATAGGGAGTGGTGTAGGGGCTGGAGGAGGTTACAGAGATAGGGAGGGTTGTAGGGGCTGGAGGAAGTTACAGAGATAGGGAGGGGTGTAGGGGCTGGAGGAGGTTACCGAGATAGGGAGGGGTGTAGGGGCTGGAGGAAGTTACAGAGATAGGGAGGGGTGTAGGGGCTGGAGGAGGTTACAGAGATAGGGAGGGGTGTAGGGTCTAGAGGAGGTTACAGAGATAGAGAGGTGTGTATGGTGTGGAGGAGGTTACAGAGATAGGGAGGGGTGTAGGGACTGGAGAAGGTTACAGAGATATGGAGGGGTTTAGGGACTGGAGGAGGTTACAGAGAGGGAGGGGTGTCGGGGCTGGAGGAGGTTACAGAGATTTTGAGGTGTGTAGGGGTTGGAGGAGGTGACAGAGATAGGAAGGTGCGTGCGGGCTGGAGGAGGTTACAGAGATAGGGAGAGGTGAAGGGGCTGGAGGAGGTTACAGAGATAGGGAGGGGTGTAGGGGCTGGAGGAGGTTACAGAGATAGGGAGGGGTGTAGGGGCTGGAGGAGGTTACAGAGATAGGGAGGGGTGTAGGGGCTGGAGGAGGTTACAGAGATAGGGAAGGGTGTAGGAGCTGGAAGAGTTTACAGAGATAGGAAGGGGTTTAGGGACTGGGGAGGTTACAGAGATAGGGAGGGGTGTAGGGGCTGGAGGGGGTTATAGAGATTGGGAGGGTTGTAGGGTTTGGAGGAGGTTACAGAGATAGGGGTGTAGGGACTGGAGGAGGTTACAGAGATAGGGAGGGGTGTAGGGGCTGGAGGAGGTTACAGAGATAGGGAGGGATGTAGGGGCTGGAGGCGGTTACAGAGATAGGGAGGGTTGTAGGACTGGAGCAGGTTACAGATAGGGTTGTAAAGGTTGGAGAAGGTTACAGAGATAGGGGTGTAGGGACTGGAGGAGGTTACAGAGATAGGGAGGGATGTTGGGACTGGAGGAGGTTACAGAGATAGGGAGGGGTGTAGGGGCTGGAGGAGGTTACAGAGATAGGGAGGGGTGTAGGTACTGGAGGAGGTTACAGAGAGAGGGGTGTAGGGACTGGAGGAGGTTACAGAGATAGGGAGGGGTGTACGGGCTGGAGGAGGTTACAGAGATAGGGAGGGTTGTAGGGGCTGGATGAGGTTACAGAGATAGGGAGGGTTGTAGGGGTTGCAGGAGGATACAGAGGTAGGGAGTGTTGTAGGGGCTGGAGGAGGTTACAGAGATAGGGAGGGTTGTAGGGGTTGCAGGAGGATACAGAGGTAGGGAGTGTTGTAGGGGTTTCAGGAGGTTACAGAGATAGGGAGGGTTTTAGGGGTTCCAGGAGGTTACAGAGATTGGGAGGGTTGTATGGGTTGGAGGAGGATACAGAGATAGGGTTGTAGGGTCTGGAGGTGGTTACAGAGATAGGGAGAGTTGTTGGGGTTGCAGGAGATTACAGAGATAGGGAGGGTTGTAGGCGCTGGAAGAGGGTTACAGAGATAGGTGTGTAGGGGCTGGAGGAGGTTACAGAGACAGGGGTGTAGGGGCTGGAGGAGGTTACAGTGATAGGGAGGGGTGTAGGGGCTGGAGGAGGTTACAGAGATAGGATTGTTGGGCTGCAGGCGGTTACAGAAGTGGGGTTGTAGTGGCTTGAGGAGTTTATAGAGATAGGGCTGGAGGAGGTTGCAAAGATTGGGGGAGCTGGAGGGGTTACAGAGATAGGGAGGGTTGTAGTGGCTGGAGGAGGTTACTGAGATGAGGGTTTAAGGGGCTGGAGGAGATTGCAGAAATTGGGAGCGATGTAAGTGCTGGAGGGGGTTACGCAGGTAGGGAAGGTTGAAGGGGCAGAAGGCGGTTGCAGAGATATGGAAGTTTGTAGGGGCTGGTGGTGGTTACAGAGATAGGGAGGGGTGTAGGGGCTGGAGGAGGTTACAGAGATAGGGAGGGGTGTAGGTGCTGAAGGAGGTTGCAGTGTTTGGGAGTGTTGTAGGGGCTGGAGGAGGTTACAGAGATAGGGAGGGGTGTAGGGGCTGGAGGAGGTTACAGCGATAGGGAGGAGTGTAGGGGCTAGAGGAGGTTACAGAGATAGGGAGGGGTGTAGGGGCTGGAGGAGGTTACAGAGAGAGGGAGGGGTGTAGGGGCTCGAGGAGGTTACAGAGAGAGTGAGGGGTGTAGGGGCTGGAGGAGGTTACAGAGAGAGGGAGGGCGGTGTAGGGGCTGGAGGAGGTGAAACTTGGTATATTGCCGTTGTAAATTGTGGTTTTGCCGCACTGAGAGCCACTGGAGGTGAGCGAGCACTGGATGGGAAATGGGTGAATGGGCCTCGGTGTGAGGGGGTGCAGCAGAGTTTTAGATGAGTTGAAGACCACTCAGGGCGAAACACGTGTGACCTGCCGGGGGATTTGGGGAACTGTCGAGCCTGCAGGTAACTTAAGGATTGTGAGGTCTTCTGTAGCAGATCGGCTGAGAGTGGTGGCGACGTGGGGTGATGTCACGGAGGTTGAAAGGCGATGGCCTCAGCATGTCGTGGACATAAGTCGGTGAGTTCCTTCATGGTCAAACCACTAATCAGTTAAAACAATGGAGCTGGAATTGCTGATGTCATTGTCCAATGAGGTCAGGAATCAGTGACATCATAGCCCTCTGACATCAGGAATCGGTGACATCATAGTCCACTCGTCAGGAATCAGTGACATCACAGTCCAATGATATCAGGAATCTGTGACATCACAGTCCAATGTTGTCAGGAATCGGTGACATCATAGTCCAATGACATCAGGAATCGGTGACATCATAGTCCAATGACGTCAGGAATCGGTGACATCATAGTCCAATGACATCAGGAATCAGTGACACCATTGTCCAATGATATCAGGAATCAGTGACATCATAGTCCAATGACATCAGTGATCGGTGATATCATAATGCACTGATGTCAGGAATTGTTGACATCATTGTCCAATGAAGTCAGGAATCAGTGACATCATAGCCCTCTGACATCAGGAATCGGTGACATCATAGTCCACTGTCATCAGGAATCAGTGACATCACAGTCCAATGACATCAGGAATCTGTGACATCACAGTCCAGTGTTGTCAGGAATCGGTGACATCATAGTCCAATGACATCAGGAATCGGTGACATCATAGTCCAATGACGTCAGGAATCAGTGACACCATTGTCCAATGATGTCAGGAATCAGTGACATCATAGTCCAATGACATCAGTGATCGGTGATATCATAATGCACTAATGTCAGGAATTGTTGACATCATTGTCCAATGACGTCAGGAATCAGTGGGTAGCACATTTTTAGTTGTGGTCGCTCCGCAGCTTAAGGAAGTGCAGTCAGAGTGGGAATGGGTGACCACCAGTCGGAAGAAGGGAGGCAGGCAGGTAGTCAGGGAAGCCCCAGCGTGCATCTCACTCGAGAACCGCTTTCCTGCGTTGGAAAGCGATGAGGGGTGAAGGCTCCTCTGGCGAGTGCGGCCGGAGCCAAGTTCACAGCTCTGTGGCTGAGCCGCTGCTCAAGGAGGGTGGAGCAAGGGGGCAAGAGCAATAGTGGTAGGAGACTCAACCGTGAGGGGCGCAGGCAGGTGCTGCTGCAGCCGTAGACGCGACCCCAGGATGGGTGTGTTGCCTCTCTGGGGCCAGGGTCTAAGATATCACTGATTCCTGATGTCATTGGACTATGACGTCACCGATTCCTGACATCATTGGACTATCATGTCATCGATTCCAGATGTCAGTGGAATATGATCGATTCCAGATGTCAGTGGACTATGGTGTCACCGATTCCTGACATCATTGGACTACGATGTCATCGATTCCAGATGTCAGTGGACTATGATGTCACCGATTCCAGATGTCAGTGGACTATGATGTCATCGATTCCAGACGGCAGTGGACTGTGATGTCACCAATTCCTGACGTCAGTGGACTATGATGTCATTGATTCCTGACGACAGTGGACTATGATGTCACTGATTCCTGACGACAGTGGACTATGATGTCACCAATTCCTGACGACAGTGGGCTATGATGTCATCGATTCCAGACGTCAGTGGACTGTGATGTCACCGGTTTCTGATGACAGTGGACTATGATGTCGATTCCTGACATCATTGGACTATGATGTCACCGATTCCTGACGACAGTGGACTGTGATGTCACCGGTTCCTGACGTCAGTGGACTGTGATGTCACCGATTCCTGACGACAGTGGACTCTGATGTCATCGATTCCAGACGTGAGTGGACTATGACGTCATCGATTCCAGACGACAGTGGACTGTGACGTCACCGGTTCCTGACGACAGTGGACTACGATGTCACCGATTCCTGACGACAGTGGACTACGATGTCACCGATTCCTGACGACAGTGGACTATGATGTCCCCAATTCCTGACGGTTCCAGGGCATCCTGAAGAGGTGGGAGGGAGGGCGAGCAGTCAGAAAGGTCGTGGTTCACATTGGTCCCAACGGCGTAGGCAGGAAGAGGGACCGTGTCCTGCAACGGGAATTTCGGGAGCTCGGCAGAGGGTTGAAAAGCAGGACCTGAAAGGCTGTAACCTCTGGATGCCTCCTCACTGTTGGTTGGGGGGCGGGAGGGGGGGGGGGGGGGGGGGGATTGGTTAAACTAATTTGGCAGGGGGTGGGATACAGAGTGGAGGTACAGTAGAGGGTGATGCACAGCCAAATATGGAAGGGAAACTAACTCAGTCTGGACGGCAGAGCAAATATAGACCTGTGCAGGCGCAAGGGAATAATGCAAGGCAGGATTGCATCTTCTTTAACACCGGGAGTCTTACAAGTAAGGCAGATGAATCGAGGGTGTGGATTAACACATGGGAGTATGTTATTGCTGCTATCACAGAGACATGGTTGAGGGAAGGGAGGGACTGGCAGCTCAATATTCCAGGGTATAGAATCTCGAGGCGTGACAGGGGGTTGGGTTGGTAAAAGAGAAGGTGGCGTTGCATTTTTGATCAAGGAGTCAATTACTACAGTAAGGAGGGATGGTATAAGACCATAGGAGCAGAGGTTGGGCCATTCGGCCCATCGAGTCTGCTCCGCCATTCAATCATGGCTGATAAGTTTCTCAACCCCATTTTCCCGCCTTCTCCCCGTAACCTTTGATCCCCCCCTTTACCAATCGAGAATCTATCTCTCTCGGTCTTAAATACACTCAATGACCCGGTCTCCACAGCCTTCTGTGGCAATGAATTCCATAGATTCACCACTCTCTGGCTAAAGAAGTTTCTCCTCATCTCTGTTCTAAAAGGTCTTCCCTTTACTCTGAGGTTGTGTGCCCCTCGGGTCCTAGTCTCTCCTACTAATGGAAACATCTTCCCCACGTCCCACTCTATCCAGGCCTTTCAGTATTCTGTAAGTTTCAATCCGATACCCCCTCATCCTTCTAAACCCCATCGAGTATAGACCCAGAGTCCTCAAATGTTCCTCATATGTTAAGCCTTTCGTTCCTGGGATCGTTCTCGTGAACCTCCTCTGGACCCTCTCCAGGGCCAGCACATCCTTCCTGAGATACGGGGCCCAGAATTGCTCACAATATTCTAAATGTGGTCTGACCAGAGCCTTATAAAGTCTCAGCAGCACATCCCTGCTTTTATATTCTAGTCTTCTCGAAATAAATGCCAACATTGCATTTGCCTTCCTAACTACTGACTCAACCTGCAAGTTAACCTTAAGAGAATCCTGGACTAGGACTCCCAAGTCCCTTTGCGCTCCAGATTTCTGAATTCTATCCCCATTTAGAAAATAGTCTACGCCTCTATTCTTCCAGCCAAAGTGCATGACCTCACACTTCCCCACGTTGTATTCCATCTGCCACTTCTTTGCCCGTTCTCCTAACCTGTCCAAACCCTCCTGCAGCCTCCCTGCCCTCCTCAATACGACCTGTCCCTCCGCCTCTCTTTGTATCATCTGCAAACTTAGCCCGTATCTTAGAAGGTCCTTCAAATGAGGCCAGATGGGTTGAACTTAAAAATAAAAAGGGGGCAGTCACTTTGCTGGGAGTGTTCTACAGACCTCCAAGCAGCCAGGGGGAGATAGAGGAGCAGATATGTAAGCAAATCTCAGAGAAGTGTAAAAATAGTAGGGTAATAATAGTAGAGGATTTCAACTCCCCCAATATTAACTGGGATAGTCTTAGTGTGAAAGGCTTAGATGGGGGAGAATTCCTAATGTGCATCCAGGAGAGCTTTTCGAGCCAGCACTTAGAAAGCCCTACAAGAGAAGGGGCGGTACTGAACCTAATCTTGGGGAATGAAGCCAGGCAAGTGGTATAAGTGTCAGTGGAGGGGGGTGGGGAGCATTTCGGGAATAGTGATCACAACTCAGTTCAATTTAAGGTAGTTTTGGAAAAGGGCAAAGATGGAGCGGAAATAAAGGTCCTGAATTGGTGAGGGGTGGGGGGGGGTGGTTGGTGGGGAGGTCGATTTCAATAATGACATGACAGGATCTGGCCAAAGTGGGCCAGCAGCAGCTACTTGTAGGGAAGCCGACGTCAGAGCAGTGGGAGTCACTCAGAAAGGAAATAGTGAGAGTTCAGGGCCAACATGTTCCGGTAAAGGTGAAGGGCGGGACCAACAGGTCCGGGGAACCCTGGATGCCAAGGGATATCGAGGACTGGATAAGGAGAAAAAGGGAAGCTTATGGCAGATACCGAGGTCTGAAAAGAGCAAAAGCCCTAGGGGAGTATAGAAAGTGTAAGGGAGGCGTGGGGGTACTTCAAAAACTAATTAGGAGAGTAAAGAGGGGGGGGCATGAGAAAACGCTGGTGGGCAAGTTAAAGGAAAATCCCAAAGCATTTTAGAAATATGTTAAGGGCAAGAGGATAATCAGGGAAAGAGTAGGGTCCATTAGGGATCAAAATGGCAAACGTGCGTGGACCCGGAGGTTTTAAATGATTACTTTTCATCTGTGTTCACTATGGAGAAGGACGGTGTGGGTCTAGAAGTCAGGGGCTGAGATATACTTGAACAAATTAGCATTGAAAGGGAGGAGGTATTAACGGTTTTTAAAAAGTGGATAAACCCCCAGGCCCAGATGAGATGTATCCCAGGCTGCTGTGCGAGGCAAGGGAGGAGATCGCAGGGGCGCTGACCCTAATTTTCCAATCCTCTCTGGCCGCAGGAGAAGTGCCGGAGGACTGGAGGACAGCGAATGTGCTAACCGTTATTCAAGAAGGGTGGTAGGGATAAACCAGGGAACTATAGGCCAGCAAGTCCCCAACATCAGCACTAGAGAAACCTATGGAAAAACTTCTGAGGGACAGGATGAATCTCCACTTGGAGAGGCAGGGATGAACCAGGGATCGTCAGCATGGCTTTGTCAGGGGGTAGATCATGTTTAACAAGTTTGACTGAACGTTTTGAGGAGGTGACTAAGTATGTAGATGAGGGTAGTGCAGTTGATGTAGTCTACATGGACTTCAGTAAGGCTTTTGACAAGGTCCTGCATGGGAAAATGGTCACAGGAGGTAAGAGCCCATTGGATCCAGGGAAAATTTGGATCCAAAATTGGCTCAGGAGGCAGAGGGTGATGGTCGAAGGGGTGTTTTTGTGACTGGGATGGTGTGCCGCAGGGATCGGTGCTGGGACCCTTGCTGTTTGCAGTGCACGTTAATGATTTAGACGTGAATCTAGGAGGTGTGATCAGCAAATTGGCAGATGACACAAAAATTGGTGGCATCGTAAGTAGCGTGGAGGAAAGCCTTCGACTACAAGGGCGATGTAGACGGACTGGTAAGGTGGGCAGAGCAGTGGCAAATGGTGTTTAATCCTGAGAAGTGCGAGGTGATGCCTAACAAGGCAAGGGCTTGCACAATGAATGGTGGGACCCCCAGGAAGTACAGAGGATCAGAGGGACCTCGGTGTACATGTCCATAGATCCCTGAAGGCAGCAGCGCAGGTAGATAAGGTGGTTAAGAAGGCATATGGGATACTTGCCTTTATTAGCTGAGGCGTAGAATATATGTTGGAGCTGTATAAAATGCTAGTTAGGCCACAGCTGGAGTACTGTGCGTAGTTCTGGTCACCACGCTATAGGAAGGATGTGATTGCACTGGAGAGGGTGCAGAGGAGATTCACCAGGATGTTGCCTGGGCTGGAGCGTTTCAGCTATGAGGAGAGACTAGATAGGCTGGGCTTGTTTTCCTTAGAGCAGAGAAGGCTGAGGGGGGGGAACCTGATAGAGGTATACAAAATTATGAGGGAAATAGGTAGGGAGAAACCTTTCCCCTTAGTGCAGAGGGGTCAATAACCAGGGGGGCATAGATTGAAGGGAAGGGGCAGGAGGTTTAGAGGGGATTTGAGGAATCATTGTTCACCCAGAGGGTGGTGGGAATCTGGAAGGCACTGCCTAAGGGGGTGGTAGAGGCAGAGACCCTCGCACCGTTTAAGAAGTATTGTGATGAGCACTTGAAACGCTATAGCATACAGGGCTATGGGCCAAGTGCTGGACAGTGGGGTTAGAGTAGATAGGAGCTTGATGTGCTGTATAACTCTATGACTGTATGACTCCAACGATGGCAGGAATCAGTGACCTCATAGTCCAATGACTATGAATTGGTGACCTCATAGTCCAATGACGCCAGGAATCGGTGACATCATAGTCCAATGACTATGAATTGGTGACCTCATAGTCCAATGACATCAGGAATCGGTGACCTCAGTCCAATGACGGTAGGAATCGGTGACCTCATAGTCCAATGATGCAAGGAATCGGTGACCTCACAGTCCAATGATGCCAGGAATCGGTGCCGTCACAGTCCAATGATGTCAGGAATCGGTGACCTCACAGAACAATGATGTCAGTAATCGGTGACCTCACAGTACAATGATGTCAGGAATCGGTGACCTCATAGTCCAATGACGTCAGGAATAGGTGACATCACAGTCTGACGACGCCAGGAATCGGTGACCTCATAGTCCAATGACGTCAGAAATCGGTGACATCACAGTCTAATGACGCCAGGAATCGGTGACCTCACAGTCCATTGATGCCAGGATTCGGTGACCTCATAGTCCAATGACGTCAGGAATCGGTGACATCACAGTCCAATGACGTCAGGAACCGGTGACATCACAGCCCAATGACGCCAACAATCGCACATCGTAATCCTATGACGTCCGGTAACTTCGGTAATCAATTACGTCATGGTCAGGTGACGTAAGAGACTAGTGACGTCAGCGACCCCCCCGGCTGCACTGGAACGAGCAGAAGCTGCGCGGCCGGTGCTGGGAGAGAACTGCGCAGGCGCCCTCCTACCCCTTCCGCTTCCACTTCCAGTCTCGGGCCGGACGTTGCGTCATTGGGCGGGGCCTGACACAGTCTACATCCGGTTTACCCCCCCACCACCGTCGGCGCGCGAGCGGGCGGTTCAGGTCAGTGAGAGCTCGGCAGATTGGGTGGGTTCTGGCCCGCGGCGCCCGGCCCGGTAAACCTTCACCGGGATGGACAGCAACAAGAGGGCAGGGCGGGCCGGGCCGGGCCGGGCCTGGCGATCGGCTCAACACCGAGAGAGAGAGAGGGGGGGAAAGGGAGGGCGCCATGAAAGCCGAATGGCGAGTGGTGGAATTTTGAATTGGGCGCGAGGACGAAAGGCGGCCGCCGATTGGCGGAGCCGGGGGGGGGAGGGGTGGTGAGCGCAACGAAAGGCGGCCGCTGATTGGCGGAGCCGGGGGGGGGGGGAGGGGTGGTGAGCGCCACGAAAGGCGGCCGCTGATTGGCGGAGGCGTAGGTAGGAGAGCTGAGCGCGACGAAAGGCGGCCGCTGATTGGCGAGCCGAGGGGGGAGGGGTTGAACGCGACGAAAGGCGGCCGCTGATTGGCAGAGCCGGGGGGGGGGGTGAGCGCGACGAAAGGCGGCCGCTGATTGGCGGAGCCGGGACGGCGGTGGGTGAGCGCGACGAAAGGGGGCCTCTGATTGGCAGAGCTGGGGGGGGGAGGGGGTGGTGAGCGCCACGAAAGGCGGGCCGCTGATTGGCGGAGGCGTGAGCGCGATGAAAGGCGGCCGTTGATTGGGAGATTCGGGGGTGGGGGGGGTGAGTGCGATGAAAGGCGGCCTTTGATTGGCGAACTCGTAGGTAGGAGGTGAGTGCGACGAAAGGCGGGCCGCTGATTGGCAGAGCCGGGAGGGCGGTGGGTGAACGCGACGAAAGGGGGCCGCTGATTGGCGGAGCGTGGGTGGGGGGGGGGGGGAAATGAGCGCGACGAAAGGCGGCCGCTGATTGATGGAGGGGGGGGGGTGAGCGCGAAGAAAGACGGCCGCTGCTTGGAGGAGGGTGTGGGGTGCTGTGTTGAGCGCGATGAAAGGGCGGCCGCTGATTGGCGGAGCCGGTGGGGGGGCGGGAATTAGCGCGACGAAAGGCGGCCGCTGTATGGCGGAGGGGTGGGGTGGTGTGTTGAGCGCGATGAAAGGCGGCCGCTGATTGGCAGAGCCGGGGGTGGGGGTGGGGGGGGGGGGTGAGCGCGACGAAAGGCGGCCGCTGATTGGCGGAGGGGGGGGGGGGTAGGGCGGTGTGTTGAGCGCCATGAAAGGCGTCCGCTGATTGGCGGAGGGGGGGGTGGGGCGGTGTGTTGAGCGCCATGAAAGGCGTCCGCTGATTGGCGGAGGGGGGGGGTGGGGCGGTGTGTTGAGCACGACGAAAGGCAGCCACTGATTGGCAGAGCCGGTGGGGGGGGGGGGGGGTGAGCGCGACGAAAGGCGGCTGCTGATTGGCGGAGTCGTGGGGGGGGGTAGGGCGGTGTGTTGAGCGCGACGAAAGGCGGCACTGATTGGCGGAGCCCGTGGTTGGGGGGGGGCGGGAATTAGCGCGACGAAAGGCGGCCGCTGATTGGCGGAGTGGGGCGGTGTGTTGAGCGCGACGAAAGGACGACCTCTGATTGGAGGAGCTGGGGTGGGCGGGGGGGGGTGAGCGCCACAAAAAGGACGACCTCTGATTGGAGGAGGCTGGGGTGGGCGGGGGGTGAACGCCACAAAAAGGACGACCTCTGATTGGAGGAGCTGGGGTGGGCGGGGGGTGAGCGCGACGAAAGGACGACCTCTGATTGGCGGAGCTGGGGCGAGTGGCGG
>JANJGN010002320.1:0-76530 GCA_026770705.1 Isurus oxyrinchus
GCCAGTGGGCACACACACACAACCTCACAACCTGCCTGTGGGCACGCACACACCCTCCCAACCTGCCTGTGGGCACACACACACCCACCCTCACAACCGGCCTGTGGGCACACACACACCCACCCTCACAACCTGCCTGTGGGCACACACAACCTCACATCCGGCCTGTGAGCACACACACACAATCACAACCTGCTTGTGGCACACACACACTAACTCACAAACTACCTGTGGGCACACACCCTCACAAACTGCCTGTGGCACAAACACACTAACTCACAACCTGCCGGTGGCCACACACACACCCTCACAACCTGCCTGTGGGCACACACACACCCTCACATGCTGCCTGTGGGCACACACCCACCCTCACAACCTGCCTGAGGGCACACACACTAACCCTCATAACCAGCTTGTGGCCACACACACACCCACCTTCACAACCTGCATGTGGGCACACACACACCCTCACAAGCTGCCTGTGGGTACAAACACACTCTCACAACCTGCCTGTGGGCACACACACAGCCTCACAACCTGCCCATGTGCACACACACACACATACACACTCACAACCTGCCTGTGGGCACACACACGCCCTCACAACCTGCCTGTGGGCACACACACACCCTCACAACCTGCCCGTGGGCACACACACACACACACACTCACAACCTGCCTGTGGGCACACACACCCAACCCCAAAACCTGCCTGTGGGCACACACGCACCCACCCACACAACCTGCCTGTGGGCACACTCACACACCCTCACAACCTGTCTGTGGGCACACACACACCCTCACAACCTGCCTGTGGGCACACACACACCCTCCCAACCTGCCTGTGGGCACACACACACCCTCCCAACCTGCCTGTGGGCACACACACACCCTCCCAACCTGCCTGTGGGCACACACACACCCACCCTCACATCCTGCCTGTGGGCACACACACACTAACTCACAACCTGCCTGTGGGCACACACACACCCTCACAACCTGCTTGTGGGCACACACACACTAACTCACAAACTACCTGTGGCCACACACACACCCTCAGAAACCTGCCTGTGGGCACACACACACCCTCACAACCTGCCTGTGGGCACACACCCTCACAAACTGCCTGTGGGCACACACACACTAACTCACAATCTGCCTGTGGCCACACACACACTAACTCACAATCTGCCTGTGGGCACACACACACCCTCACAACCTGCCTGTGGGCACACACACACCCTCACAACCTGCTTGTGAGCACACACACACACCCTCAAAACCTGCCCATGGGCACACACACACTCTCACAACCTGTCCATGGGCACACACACACCCTCACAATCTGCCTGAGGGTACACACACACCCTCACAACCTGCCCATGGGCACACACACACCCTCACAACCTGCCCGTGGGCACACACACACCCTCACAACCTGCCCGTGGGAACACACACACCCTCACAAACAACCCGTGGGCACACACATACCCTCACAAACAGCCCGTGGGCACACACACACCCTCACAACCCGCCCGTGGGCACACACACACCCTCACAACCCGCCCGTGGGCACACATACACCCTCACAACCTGTCTGTGGGCACACACACACCCTCACAACCTGCCAGTGGGCACACACACACCCTCACAACCTGGCCGTGCGCACACCCACACTCACAACCTGCCTGTGGGCACACACACACTCTCAAAACGTGCCTGTGGGCACACACACCCTAACAGCCTGCCTGGGGGCACACACACCCTCACAACCTGCCTGTGGGCATACAGACACTCTCACAACCAGCCTGTGGGCACACACAAACCCTCACAACCTTCCCATGGGCACACACACACACTCACAACCTGCCTGTGGGCACACACACACCCTCAAAACCTGCCTGTGGGCACACACACACCCTCACAACCTGCACATGGGCACACACACACCCTCACAACCTGCCTGTGGGTACACACACACACCCTCTCAACCTGCCTGTGGGTACACACACACACCCTCACAACCTGCACATGGGCACACACACACCCTCACAACCTGCCTGTGGGCACACACACACCCTCACAACCTGCCTGTGGGCACACACACCCACCCTCACAACCTGCCTGTGGGCAAAGACACACACCCTCACAACTTGCCTGTGGTCAGACACACCCTCACAACCGGCCTGTGGGCACACTCCGTCAGAAACTGCCCGTGGGCAAACACACACCCTCACAACCTGGCTGTGGAAACACACACATCCTCAGAACCAGCCCTTGGGCACACACACCCTCACAACCTGCCTGTAGGCACACATACACCCTCACAACATGCCTGTGGGCACACACACACCTTCACAAACTGCCCGTGGGTGCACACACCCTCACAACTTGCCTGTGGTCAGACACACCCTCACAACCGGCCTGTGGGCACACTCCGTCAGAAACTGCCCGTGGGCAAACACACACCCTCACAACCTGGCTGTGGAAACACACACATCCTCAGAACCAGTCCTTGGGCACACACACCCTCACAACCTGCCTGTAGGCACACATACACCCTCACAACATGCCTGTGGGCACACACACACCTTCACAAACTGCCCGTGGGTGCACACACCCTCACAACTTGCCTGTGGTCAGACACACCCTCACAACCGGCCTGTGGGCACACTCCGTCAGAAACTGCCCGTGGGCAAACACACACCCTCACAACCTGGCTGTGGAAACACACACATCCTCAGAACCAGCCCTTGGGCACACACACCCTCACAACCTGCCTGTAGGCACACATACACCCTCACAACATGCCTGTGGGCACACACACACCTTCACAAACTGCCCGTGGGTGCACACACCCTCACAACATGCCTGTGGGCACACACCCACCCTCACAACGTGCCCGCGGGCACACACACCCTCACAACCCGCCTGGGGACACACACACCCAGCCTCACAACCAGCCTGTGGGCACACACACACCCTCACAACCCGCCTGGGGGCACACACACCCTCACAACCTGTCTGTGGGCACACACACACACCCTCACAACCTGCCTGTGGGCACACACACACTCTCACAACGCGCCTGGGGGCACACACACCCTCACAACCCGCCTGGGGGCACACACACCCTCACAACCCGCCTGGGGGCACACACACCCTCACAACCCGCCTGGGGGCACACACACCCTCACAACCCGCCTGGGGGCACACGCACCCTCACAACCCGCCTGGGGGCACACGCAACCTCGCAACCCGCCTGGGGGCACACACACCCTCAGAACCTGCCCTTGGGCACACACACACACCCTCAACCTGCCTCTGGTCAGACACACCATCAAAACCAGCCCGTAGGCACACACCCTCACAACCTGCACATAGGCACACACACACCCTCACAACCTGCCTGTGGGCGCACACACACCCTCACAACCTGCCTGTGGGCACACACACACCCACCCTCAACCGGCCAGTGGGCACACATACACACTCAAAACCCGCCTGTGGCCGCACCCACCCTCACAACCGGCCCGTGGGCACACACACACACTCACAACCTGCCCTTGTGCACACACACCCTAACAGCCTGCCTGTGGGCACACAGACCCTCACAACCTGCCTGTGGGCACACACACACTCTCACAACCTTCCCGTGGGCACACACACACTCTCACAACCTGCCTGTGGGCACACACAGACCCTCACAACCTGCCTGTTGGCACACACACCCTCACCACCTGCCTGTGGGCACACACACACCCTCACAACCTGCCTGTGGGCACACACAAACCCTCACAACCTGCCTGTGGGCACACACACACCCTCACAACCTGCCTGTGGGCACACACACACCCTCACAACCTGCCTGTGGGCACACACACACCCTCACAACCTGCCTGTGGGCACACACACACCCTCACAACCTGCCTGTGGGCACACTCACACCCTCACAACCTGCCTGTGGGCACACACACACCCTCACAACCTGCCTGTGGGCACACACACACCCTCACAACCTGCCTGTGGGCACACACACACTCTCACTATCTGCCTGAAGGCACACACACTCTGTCATAACCTGGCTGTGGGCACACACACCCACCCTCACAATCCGCCTGGGGGCACACACACCCACCCTCACAACCCACCTGGGGGCACACACACCCTCACAACCTGCTGTGGGCACTCACACACCCTCACAACATGCCTGTGGGCACACACACACCCTCACAACCGGCCTGTGGGCACACACAACCTCACAACCGGCCTGTGGGCACACACCCTCAGAAACTGCCCGTGGGCAAACACACACACTCACAACCTGCCTGTGGGCGCACACACACTCTCACAACCTGCCCTTGGGCACACACACCCTCACAACATGCCTGTGGAAACACACACACCCTCAGAACCAGCCCTTGGGCACACACTCCCTCACAGCCTGCCAGTAGTCAAACACACCCACCTTCACAAACTGCCCATGGTACACACACCCTCAGAACCTGCCCTAGGGCACACACACCCTCACAACCTGCCTGTGGGCACACACACACCCTCACAACCTGTCTGTGGGCACACACACACCCTCACAACCTGCCAGTGGGCACACACACACCCTCACAACCTGGCTGTGCGCGCACACACACTCACAAGCTGCCTGTGGGCACACACCCTCACAACCTGCCTGTGGGCACACACACCCATGCTCACAACCTGCCTGTGGGCACACACTCCCACCCTCAAAACCTGAGTGTAGGCACACACACACACTCACAACCTGCCCATGTGCACACACACACCCTCACAACCTGCCTGTGGGCCCACACACACCCTCAGAACCAGCCCATGGGTACACACACCCTCAGAACCAGCCCGTGGCACACACACACCCTCACAACCAGCCCTTGTGCACACACACCCTAACAGCATGCCTGGGGGCACACACACCCTCACAACCTGCCTGTGGGCATATAGACACTCTCACAACCAGCCTGTGGGCACACACACACCCTCACAACCTTCCCGTGGGCACACACACACACACACCCTCACAACCTGCCTGTGGGCACACACACACGCTCACAACCTGTCTGTGGGCACTCACACACACACACACACACACAACCTGCCAGTGGGCACACACACACAACCTCACAACCTGCCTGTGGGCACGCACACACCCTCCCAACCTGCCTGTGGGCACACACACACCCACCCTCACAACCGGCCTGTGGGCACACACACACCCACCCTCACAACCTGCCTGTGGGCACACACACCCTCACATCCGGCCTGTGAGCACACACACACAATCACAACCTGCTTGTGGCACACACACACTAACTCACAAACTACCTGTGGGCACACACCCTCACAAACTGCCTGTGGGCACAAACACACTAACTCACAACCTGCCTGTGGCCACACACACACCCTCACAACCTGCCTGTGGGCACACACACACCCTCACATGCTGCCTGTGGGCACACACCCACCCTCACAACCTGCCTGAGGGCACACACACTAACCCTCATAACCAGCTTGTGGCCACACACACACCCACCTTCACAACCTGCCTGTGGGCACACACACACCCTCACAAGCTGCCTGTGGGCACAAACACACTCTCACAACCTGCCTGTGGGCACACACACAGCCTCACAACCTGCCCATGTGCACACACACACACATACACACTCACAACCTGCCTGTGGGCACACACACGCCCTCACAACCTGCCTGTGGGCACACACACACCCTCACAACCTGCCCGTGGGCACGCACACACACACACACTCACAACCTGCCTGTGGGCACACACACCCAACCCCACAACCTGCCTGTGGGCACACACGCACCCACCCACACAACCTGCCTGTGGGCACACTCACACACCCTCACAACCTGTCTGTGGGCACACACACACCCTCACAACCTGCCTGTGGGCACACACACACCCTCCCAACCTGCCTGTGGGCACACACACACCCTCCCAACCTGCCTGTGGGCACACACACACCCTCCCAACCTGCCTGTGGGCACACACACACCCACCCTCACATCCTGCCTGTGGGCACACACACACTAACTCACAACCTGCCTGTGGGCACACACACACCCTCACAACCTGCTTGTGGGCACACACACACTAACTCACAAACTACCTGTGGCCACACACACACCCTCAGAAACCTGCCTGTGGGCACACACACACCCTCACAACCTGCCTGTGGGCACACACCCTCACAAACTGCCTGTGGGCACACACACACTAACTCACAATCTGCCTGTGGGCACACACACACCCTCACAACCTGCTTGTGAGCACACACACACACCCTCACAAGCTGCCTGTGGGCACAAACACACTCTCACAACCTGCCTGTGGGCACACACACACCCTCACAACCTGCCTGTGGGCACACACCCTCACAAACTGCCTGTGGGCACACACACACTAACTCACAATCTGCCTGTGGCCACACACACACTAACTCACAATCTGCCTGTGGGCACACACACACCCTCACAACCTGCCTGTGGGCACACACACACCCTCACAACCTGCTTGTGAGCACACACACACACCCTCACAAGCTGCCTGTGGGCACAAACACACTCTCACAACCTGCCTGTGGGCACACACCCTCACAACCTGCCTGTGGGCACACACACCCATGCTCACAACCTGCCTGTGGGCACACACTCCCACCCTCAAAACCTGAGTGTAGGCACACACACACACTCACAACCTGCCCATGTGCACACACACACCCTCACAACCTGCCTGTGGGCCCACACACACCCTCAGAACCAGCCCATGGGTACACACACCCTCAGAACCAGCCCGTGGCACACACACACCCTCACAACCAGCCCTTGTGCACACACACCCTAACAGCATGCCTGGGGGCACACACACCCTCACAACCTGCCTGTGGGCATATAGACACTCTCATAACCAGCCTGTGGGCACACACACACCCTCACAACCTTCCCGTGGGCACACACACACACACACCCTCACAACCTGCCTGTGGGCACACACACACCCTCACAACCTGTCTGTGGGCACTCACACACACACACACACACACAACCTGCCAGTGGGCACACACACACAACCTCACAACCTGCCTGTGGGCACGCACACACCCTCCCAACCTGCCTGTGGGCACACACACACCCACCCTCACAACCGGCCTGTGGGCACACACACACCCACCCTCACAACCTGCCTGTGGGCACACACACCCTCACATCCGGCCTGTGAGCACACACACACAATCACAACCTGCTTGTGGCACACACACACTAACTCACAAACTACCTGTGGGCACACACCCTCACAAACTGCCTGTGGGCACAAACACACTAACTCACAACCTGCCTGTGGCCACACACACACCCTCACAACCTGCCTGTGGGCACACACACACCCTCACATGCTGCCTGTGGGCACACACCCACCCTCACAACCTGCCTGAGGGCACACACACTAACCCTCATAACCAGCTTGTGGCCACACACACACCCACCTTCACAACCTGCCTGTGGGCACACACACACCCTCACAAGCTGCCTGTGGGCACAAACACACTCTCACAACCTACCTGTGGGCACACACACAGCCTCACAACCTGCCCATGTGCACACACACACACATACACACTCACAACCTGCCTGTGGGCACACACACGCCCTCACAACCTGCCTGTGGGCACACACACACCCTCACAACCTGCCCGTGGGCACGCACACACACACACACTCACAACCTGCCTGTGGGCACACACACCCAACCCCACAACCTGCCTGTGGGCACACACGCACCCACCCACACAACCTGCCTGTGGGCACACACACACCCTCACAACCTGTCTGTGGGCACACACACACCCTCACAACCTGCCTGTGGGCACACACACACCCTCCCAACCTGCCTGTGGGCACACACACACCCTCCCAACCTGCCTGTGGGCACACACACACCCTCCCAACCTGCCTGTGGGCACACACACACCCACCCTCACATCCTGCCTGTGGGCACACACACACTAACTCACAACCTGCCTGTGGGCACACACACACCCTCACAACCTGCTTGTGGGCACACACACACTAACTCACAAACTACCTGTGGCCACACACACACCCTCAGAAACCTGCCTGTGGGCACACACACACCCTCACAACCTGCCTGTGGGCACACACCCTCACAAACTGCCTGTGGGCACACACACACTAACTCACAATCTGCCTGTGGCCACACACACACTAACTCACAATCTGCCTGTGGGCACACACACACCCTCACAACCTGCCTGTGGGCACACACACACCCTCACAACCTGCTTGTGAGCACACACACACACCCTCACAACCTGCCTGCGGGTACACACACACCCTCAAAACCTGCCCATGGGCACACACACACTCTCACAACCTGTCCATGGGCACACACACACCCTCACAACCTGCCTGAGGGTACACACACACCCTCACAACCTGCCCATGGGCACACACACACCCTCACAACCTGCCCGTGGGCACACACACACCCTCACAACCTGCCCGTGGGAACACACACACCCTCACAAACAGCCCGTGGGCACACACATACCCTCACAAACAGCCCGTGGGCACACACACACCCTCACAACCCGCCCGTGGGCACACACACACCCTCACAACCCGCCCGTGGGCACACATACACCCTCACAACCTGTCTGTGGGCACACACACACCCTCACAACCTGCCTGTGGGCACACACACACCCTCACAACCTGGCCGTGCGCACACCCACACTCACAACCTGCCTGTGGGCACACACACACTCTCAAAACGTGCCTGTGGGCACACACACCCTAACAGCCTGCCTGGGGGCACACACACCCTCACAACCTGCCTGTGGGCATACAGACACTCTCACAACCAGCCTGTGGGCACACACAAACCCTCACAACCTTCCCATGGGCACACACACACACTCACAACCTGCCTGTGGGCACACACACACCCTCACAACCTGCCTGTGGGCACACACACACCCTCACAACCTGCACATGGGCACACACACACCCTCACAACCTGCCTGTGGGTACACACACACACCCTCACAACCTGCACATGGGCACACACACACCCTCACAACCTGCACATGGGCACACACACACCCTCACAACCTGCCTGTGGGCACACACACACCCTCACAACCTGCCTGTGGGCACACACACCCACCCTCACAACCTGCCTGTGGGCAAAGACACACACCCTCACAACATTGCCTGTGGTCAGACACACCCTCACAACCGGCCTGTGGGCACACTCCGTCAGAAACTGCCCGTGGGCAAACACACACCCTCACAACCTGGCTGTGGAAACACACACATCCTCAGAACCAGCCCTTGGGCACACACACCCTCACAACCTGCCTGTAGGCACACATACACCCTCACAACATGCCTGTGGGCACACACACACCTTCACAAACTGCCCGTGGGTGCACACACCCTCACAACTTGCCTGTGGTCAGACACACCCTCACAACCGGCCTGTGGGCACACTCCGTCAGAAACTGCCCGTGGGCAAACACACACCCTCACAACCTGGCTGTGGAAACACACACATCCTCAGAACCAGCCCTTGGGCACACACACCCTCACAACCTGCCTGTAGGCACACATACACCCTCACAACATGCCTGTGGGCACACACACACCTTCACAAACTGCCCGTGGGTGCACACACCCTCACAACATGCCTGTGGGCACACACCCACCCTCACAACGTGCCCGCGGGCACACACACCCTCACAACCCGCCTGGGGACACACACACCCAGCCTCACAACCAGCCTGTGGGCACACACACACCCTCACAACCCGCCTGGGGGCACACACACCCTCACAACCTGTCTGTGGGCACACACACACACCCTCACAACCTGCCTGTGGGCACACACACACTCTCACAACGCGCCTGGGGGCACACACACCCTCACAACCCGCCTGGGGGCACACACACCCTCACAACCCGCCTGGGGGCACACACACCCTCACAACCCGCCTGGGGGCACACACACCCTCACAACCCGCCTGGGGGCACACACACCCTCACAACCCGCCTGGGGGCACACACACCCTCACAACCCGCCTGGGGGCACACGCAACCTCGCAACCCGCCTGGGGGCTCACACACCCTCAGAACCTGCCCTTGGGCACACACACACACCCTCAACCTGCCTCTGGTCAGACACACCATCAAAACCAGCCCGTAGGCACACACCCTCACAACCTGCACATGGGCACACACACACCCTCACAACCTGCCTGTGGGCACACACACACCCTCACAACCTGCCTGTGGGCACACACACACCCACCCTCAACCGGCCAGTGGGCACACATACACACTCAAAACCCGCCTGTGGCCACACCCACCCTCACAACCGGCCCGTGGGCACACACACACACTCACAACCTGCCCTTGTGCACACACACCCTAACAGCCTGCCTGTGGGCACACAGACCCTCACAACCTGCCTGTGGGCACACACACACTCTCACAACCTTCCCGTGGGCACACACACACTCTCACAACCTGCCTGTGGGCACACACAGACCCTCACAACCTGCCTGTTGGCACACACACCCTCACCACCTGCCTGTGGGCACACACACACCCTCACAACCTGCCTGTGGGCACACACAAACCCTCACAACCTGCCTGTGGGCACACACACACCCTCACAACCTGCCTGTGGGCACACACACCCTCACCACCTGCCTGTGGGCACACACAAACCCTCACAACCTGCCTGTGGGCACACACAAACCCTCACAACCTGCCTGTGGGCACACACAAACCCTCACAACCTGCCTGTGGGCACACACACACCCTCACAACCTGCCTGTGGGCACACACACACCCTCACAACCTGCCTGTGGGCACACACACACCCTCACAAACTGCCTGTGGGCACACTCACACCCTCACAACCCACCTGGGGGCACACACACCCTCACAACCTGCTGTGGGCACTCACACACCCTCACAACATGCCTGTGGGCACACACACACCCTCACAACCGGCCTGTGGGCACACACAACCTCACAACCGGCCTGTGGGCACACACCCTCAGAAACTGCCCGTGGGCAAACACACACACTCACAACCTGCCTGTGGGCGCACACACACTCTCACAACCTGCCCTTGGGCACACACAACCTCACAACATGCCTGTGGAAACACACACACCCTCAGAACCAGCCCTTGGGCACACACTCCCTCACAGCCTGCCAGTAGTCAAACACAGCCACCTTCACAAACTGCCCATGGTACACACACCCTCAGAACCTGCCCAAGGGCACACACACCCTCACAACCTGCCTGTGGGCACACACACACCCTCACAACCTGCCTGTGGGCACACACACCCTCACCACCTGCCTGTGGGCACACACAAACCCTCACAACCTGCCTGTGGGCACACACAAACCCTCACAACCTGCCTGTGGGCACACACAAACCCTCACAACCTGCCTGTGGGCACACACACACCCTCACAACCTGCCTGTGGGCACACACACACCCTCACAACCTGCCTGTGGGCACACACACACCCTCACAACCTGCCTGTGGGCACACTCACACCCTCACAACCTGCCTGTGTGCACACACACACCCTCACAACCTGCCTGTGGGCACACACACACCCTCACAACCTGCCTGTGGGCACACACACACTCTCACTATCTGCCTGAAGGCACACACACTCTGTCACAACCTGGCTGTGGGCACACACACCAACCCTCACAATCCGCCTGGGGGCACACACACCCACCCTCACAACCCGCCTGGGGGCACACACACCCTCACAACCTGCTGTGGGCACTCACACACCCTCACAACCTGCCTGTGGGCACACACACACCCTCACAACATGCCTGTGGGCACACACACACCCTCACAACCTGCCTGTGGGCACACACAACCTCACAACCGGCCTATGGGCACACACCCTCAGAAACTGCCCGTGGGCAAACACACACACTCACAACCTGCCTGTGGGCGCAAACGCACTCTCACAACCTGCCTGTGGGCACACACACCCTCACAACATGCCTGTGGAAACACACACACCCTCAGAACCAGCCCTTGGGCACACACTCCCTCACAGCCTGCCAGTAGTCAAACACAGCCACCTTCACAAACTGCCCATGGTACACACACCCTCAGAACCTGCCCTAGGGCACACACACCCTCACAACCTGCCTGTGGGCACACACACAACTTCAGAACCTGCCTGTGGGCACACACACACCCACCCTCACAACCAGCCTGTGGGCACACACCTTCACAAACTGCCTGTGGGGGCACACCCTCACAAACTGCCTGTGGGCACACACCCTCACAAACTGCCTGTGGGCACACACCCTCACAACCTGCCTGTGGGCACACACCCTCACAACCTGCCTGTGGGCACACACGCTCACAACCTGCCTGTGGGCACACACCCTCACAACCTGCCTGTGGGCATACACCCTCACAAACTGCCTATGGGCACACACACACACATCCTCACAACCTGCCTGTGGGCACAGACCTTCACAAACTGCCTGTGGGGGCACACCATCACAAACTGCCTGTGGGCACACACCCTCAAACTGCCTGTGGGCACACACCCTCACAACCTGCCTGTGGGCACACACCCTCACAAACTGCCTGTGGGCACACACCCTCACAACCTGCCTGTGGGCACACACCCTCACAACCTGCCTGTGGGCACACACCCTCACAACCTGCCTGTGGGCACACACCCTCACAAACTGCCTGTGGGCACACACACACACCCTCACAACCTGCCTGTGGGCACACACACACACCCTCACAACCTGCCTGTGGGCACACACACACCCTCACAACCAGACTGTGGGGGCAGACACACCCTCACAACCTGCCTATGGGCACACACCCTCACAAACTGCCTGTGGGCACACACACACACCCTCACAACCTGCCTGTGGGCACACACACACACCCTCACAACCAGACTGTGGGGGCAGACACACCCTCACAAACTGCCTGTGGGAACACACACACACCCTCACAAACTGCCTGTGGGCACACACACACATCCTCACAACCTGCCTGTGGGCACACACCTTCACAAACTGCCGGTGGGGGCACACCCTCACAAACTGCCTGTGGGCACACACACACATCCTCACAACCTGCCTGTGGGCACACACACACCCTCACAAACTGCCTGTGGGCACACAACCTCACAAACTGCCTGTGGGCACACAGCATCACAAACTGCCTGTGGGCACACAGCATCACAAACTGCCTGTGGGCACACACACACACATCCTCACAAACTGCCTGTGGGCACACACACTCACAAATTGCCTGTGGGCACACACCCTCATGAACTGCCTGTGGGCACACACACACACCCTCACAACTTGTCTGTGGGCACACACACACCCTCACAACCTGCCTGTGGGCACACACACACCCTCACAACCTGCCTGTGGGCACATACACACACACACCTTCACAACCTGCCTGTGGGCACACACACCCACCCTCACAACCGGCCTGTGGGCACACACACACCCTCACAACCTGCTGTGGGCACATACACACACACCCTCACAACCCGCCTGTGGGCACACACACACCCTCACAACCTGCCTGTGGGCACATACACACACCCTCACAACCTGACTGTGGGCACACACACCCACCCTCACAACCTGCCTGTGGGCACATACACCCACCCTCACAAGCTGACTGTGTGCGCACACATCCACCCTCACAACTTGCCTGTGGGGGTACACACACCCTCACAACCTGCCTGTGGGCACACACACCCTCACAACCTGCCTGTGGGGGCACACACCCTCACAACCTGCCTGTGGGGGCACACACCCTCACAACCTGCCTGTGGGGGCACTCACACCCTCACAAACTGCCTGTGTGGGCACACACACCCTCACAAACTGCCTGTGGGCACACCACCCCACAAACTGCCTGTGGGCACACACACACACCCTCACAACCTGTCTGTGGGCACACACACACCCTCACAACCTGTCTGTGGGCACACACACACCCTCACAACCTGCCTGTGGGCACACACACACCCTCACAACCTGCCTGTGGGCACATACACACACACACCTTCACAAATTGCCTGTGGGCACACACACCCACCCTCACAACCTGCCTGTGGGCACACACACCCACCCTCACAACCTGCCTGTGGGCACACACACCCTGACAACCTGTGTGTGGGCACACACACACCCTCACAACCTGCTGTGGGCACATTCACACACACCCTCACAACCCGCGTGTGGGCACACACACACGCTCACAACCTGCCTGTGGGCACATACACACACCCTCACAACCTGACTGTGGGCACACACACACACCCTCACAACCTGCCTGTGGGCACACACACACACCCTCACAACATGACTGTGGTTACATACACACACCCTCACAACCTGACTGTGGGCGCACACATCCACCCTGACAACCTGCCTGTGGGCGCACACACCCACCCTCACAACCTGCCTGTGGGCGCACACACACACCCTCACAACGAGCCTGTGGGCGCACACACCCACCCTCACAACCTGCCTGTGGGCACACACACCCACCCTCACAACCTGCCGGTGGGCGCACACACACACACCCTCACAACCTGCCTGTGGACACACACACAAACCCTCACAAACTGCCTGTGGGCACACACACCTTCACAACCTGCCTGTGGGCACACACACCCTCACAATTTGCCTGTGGGCACACACACCCTCACAAGCTGCCTGTGGGGGCACACACACACCCTCACAACCTGCCCTTGGGCAAACACACACCCACAACCTGCCTCTGGTCAGACACACCATCAAAACCAGCCCGTGGGCACACACACCCTCAGAACCTGCCCTTGGGCACACACACACACCCTCAACCTGCCTCTGGTCAGACACACCATCAAAACCAGCCCGTAGGCACACACCCTCACAACCTGCACATGGGCACACACACACCCTCACAACCTGCCTGTGGGCACACACACACCCACCCTCAACTGGCCAGTGGGCACACATACACACTCAAAACCCGCCTGTGGCCACACCCACCCTCACAACCGGCCCGTGGGCACACACACACACTCACAACCTGCCCTTGTGCACACACACCCTAACAGCCTGCCTGTGGGCACACAGACCCTCACAACCTGCCTGTGGGCACACACACACTCTCACAACCTTCCCGTGGGCACACACACACTCTCACAACCTGCCTGTGGGCACACACACACCCTCACAACCTGCCTGTTGGCACACACACCCTCACCACCTGCCTGTGGGCACACACAAACCCTCACAACCTGCCTGTGGGCACACACAAACCCTCACAACCTGCCTGTGGGCACACACAAACCCTCACAACCTGCCTGTGGGCACACACACACCCTCACAACCTGCCTGTGGGCACACACACACCCTCACAACCTGCCTGTGGGCACACACACACCCTCACAACCTGCCTGTGGGCACACACACACCCTCACAACCTGCCTGTGGGCACACTCACACCCTCACAACCTGCCTGTGGGCACACACACACCCTCACAACCTGCCTGTGGGCACACACACACCCTCACAACCTGCCTGTGGGCACACACACACTCTCACTATCTGCCTGAAGGCACACACACTCTGTCATAACCTGGCTGTGGGCACACACACCCACCCTCACAATCCGCCTGGGGGCACACACACCCACCCTCACAACCCGCCTGGGGGCACACACACCCTCACAACCTGCTGTGGGCACTCACACACCCTCACAACCTGCCTGTGGGCACACACACACCCTCACAACATGCCTGTGGGCACACACACACCCTCACAACCGGCCTGTGGGCACACACAACCTCACAACCGGCCTGTGGGCACACACCCTCAGAAACTGCCCGTGGGCAAACACACACACTCACAACCTGCCTGTGGGCGCACACACACTCTCACAACCTGCCTGTGGGCACACACACCCTCACAACATGCCTGTGGAAACACACACACCCTCAGAACCAGCCCTTGGGCACACACTCCCTCACAGCCTGCCAGTAGTCAAACACAGCCACCTTCACAAACTGCCCATGGTACACACACCCTCAGAACCTGCCCTAGGGCACACACACCCTCACAACCTGCCTGTGGGCACACACACACCCTCACAACATGCCTGTGGAAACACACACACCCTCAGAACCAGCCCTTGGGCACACACTCCCTCACAGCCTGCCAGTAGTCAAACACAGCCACCTTCACAAACTGCCCATGGTACACACACCCTCAGAACCTGCCCTAGGGCACACACACCCTCACAACCTGCCTGTGGGCACACACACAACCTCAGAACCTGCCTGTGGGCACACACACACCCACCCTCACAACCAGCCTGTGGGCACACACCTTCACAAACTGCCTGTGGGCACACACCCTCACAAACTGCCTGTGGGCACACACCCTCACAACCTGCCTGTGGGCACACACCCTCACAACCTGCCTGTGGGCACACACGCTCACAACCTGCCTGTGGGCACACACCCTCACAACCTGCCTGTGGGCACACACCCTCACAAACTGCCTGTGGGCACACACACACACATCCTCACAACCTGCCTGTGGGCACAGACCTTCACAAACTGCCTGTGGGGGCACACCATCACAAACTGCCTGTGGGCACACACCCTCAAACTGCCTGTGGGCACACACCCTCACAACCTGCCTGTGGGCACACACCCTCACAACCTGCCTGTGGGCACACACCCTCACAACCTGCCGGTGGGCACACACCCTCACAAACTGCCTGTGGGCACACACACACACCCTCACAACCTGCCTGTGGGCACACACACACACCCTCACAACCTGCCTGTGGGCACACACACACCCTCACAACCAGACTGTGGGGGCAGACACACCCTCACAACCTGCCTATGGGCACACACCCTCACAAACTGCCTGTGGGCACACACACACACCCTCACAACCTGCCTGTGGGCACACACACACCCTCACAACCAGACTGTGGGGGCAGATACACCCTCACAACCTGCCTATGGGCACACACCCTCACAAACTGCCTGTGGGAACACACACACACCCTCACAAACTGCCTGTGGGCACACACACACATCCTCACAACCTGCCTGTGGGCACACACCTTCACAAACTGCCTGTGGGGGCACACCCTCACAAACTGCCTGTGGGCACACACCCTCACAAACTGCCTATGGGCACACACACACACATCCTCACAACCTGCCTGTGGGCACAGACCTTCACAAACTGCCTGTGGGGGCACACCATCACAAACTGCCTGTGGGCACACACCCTCAAACTGCCTGCGGGCACACACCCTCACAACCTGCCTGTGGGCACACACCCTCACAACCTGCCTGTGGGCACACACCCTCACAAACTGCCTGTGGGCACACACCCTCACAACCTGCCTGTGGGCACACACCCTCACAACCTGCCTGTGGGCACACACCCTCACAAACTGCCTGTGGGCACACACACACACCCTCACAACCTGCCTGTGGGCACACACACACACCCTCACAACCTGCCTGTGGGCACACACACACCCTCACAACCAGACTGTGGGGGCAGACACACCCTCACAACCTGCCTGTGGGCACACACCCTCACAAACTGCCTGTGGGCACACACACACACCCTCACAACCTGCCTGTGGGCACACACACACACCCTCACAACCAGACTGTGGGGGCAGACACACCCTCACAACCTGCCTATGGGCACACACCCTCACAAACTGCCTGTGGGAACACACACACACCCTCACAAACTGCCTGTGGGCACACACACACATCCTCACAACCTGCCTGTGGGCACACACCTTCACAAACTGCCTGTGGGGGCACACCCTCACAAACTGCCTGTGGGCACACACACACATCCTCACAACCTGCCTGTGGGCACACACACACCCTCACAAACTGCCTGTGGGCACACAACCTCACAAACTGCCTGTGGGCACACAGCATCACAAACTGCCTGTGGGCACACACACACATCCTCACAAACTGCCTGTGGGCACACACCTTCACAAACTGCCTATGGGGGCACACCCTCACAAACTGCCTGTGGGCACACACACTCACAAATTGCCTGTGGGCACACACCCTCATGAACTGCCTGTGGGCACACACACACACCCTCACAACTTGTCTGTGGGCACACACACACCCTCACAACCTGCCTGTGGGCACACACACACCCTCACAACCTGCCTGTGGGCACATACACACACACACCTTCACAACCTGCCTGTGGGCACACACACCCACCCTCACAACCGGCCTGTGGGCACACACACACCCTCACAACCTGCTGTGGGCACATACACACACATCCTCACAACCCGCCTGTGGGCACACACACACCCTCACAACCTGCCTGTGGGCACATACACACACCCTCACAACCTGACTGTGGGCACACACACCCACCCTCACAACCTGCCTGTGGGCACATACACCCACCCTCACAAGCTGACTGTGTGCGCACACATCCACCCTCACAACTTGCCTGTGGGGGTACACACACCCTCACAACCTGCCTGTGGGCACACACACCCTCACAACCTGCCTGTGGGGGCACACACCCTCACAACCTGCCTGTGGGGGCACACACCCTCACAACCTGCCTGGGGGGGCACTCACACCCTCACAAACTGCCTGTGTGGGCACACACACCCTCACAAACTGCCTGTGGGCACACCACCCCACAAACTGCCTGTGGGCACACACACACACCCTCACAACCTGTCTGTGGGCACACACACACACTCACAACCTGTCTGTGGGCACACACACACCCTCACAACCTGCCTGTGGGCACACACACACCCTCACAACCTGCCTGTGGGCACATACACACACACACCTTCACAAATTGCCTGTGGGCACACACACCCACCCTCACAACCTGCCTGTGGGCACACACACCCACCCTCACAACCTGCCTGTGGGCACACACACCCTGACAACCTGTGTGTGGGCACACACACACCCTCACAACCTGCTGTGGGCACATTCACACACACCCTCACAACCCGCGTGTGGGCGCACACACACGCTCACAACCTGCCTGTGGGCACATACACACATCCTCACAACCTGACTGTGGGCACACACACACACCCTCACAACCTGCCTGTGGGCACACACACACACCCTCACAACATGACTGTGGTCACATACACACACCCTCACAACCTGACTGTGGGCGCACACATCCACCCTGACAACCTGCCTGTGGGCGCACACACCCACCCTCACAACCTGCCTGTGGGCGCACACACACACCCTCACAACGAGCCTGTGGGCGCACACACCCACCCTCACAACCTGCCTGTGGGCACACACACCCACCCTCACAACCTGCCGGTGGGCGCACACACACACACCCTCACAACCTGCCTGTGGACACACACACAAACCCTCACAAACTGCCTGTGGGCACACACACCTTCACAACCTGCCTGTGGGCACACACACCCTCACAATTTGCCTGTGGGGGCACACACACCCTCACAACCTGCCTGTGGGCACACACACCCTCACAAGCTGCCTGTGGGGGCACACACACACCCTCACAACCTGCCCTTGGGCAAACACACACCCACAACCTGCCTCTGGTCAGACACACCATCAAAACCAGCCCGTGGGCACACACACCCTCAGAACCTGCCCTTGGGCACACACACACACCGTCAACCTGCCTCTGGTCAGACACACCATCAAAAACAGCCCGTAGGCACACACCCTCACAACCTGCACATGGGCACACACACACCCTCACAACCTGCCTGTGGGCACGCACACACACACCCACCCTCAACCGGCCAGTGGGCACACATACACACTCAAAACCCGCCTGTGGCCACACCCACCCTCACAACCGGCCCGTGGGCACACACACACACTCACAACCTGCCCTTGTGCACACACACCCTAACAGCCTGCCTGTGGGCACACAGACCCTCACAACCTGCCTGTGGGCACACACACACTCTCACAACCTTCCCGTGGGCACACACACACTCTCACAACCTGCCTGTGGGCACACACACACCCTCACAACCTGCCTGTTGGCACACACACCCTCACCACCTGCCTGTGGGCACACACAAACCCTCACAACCTGCCTGTGGGCACACACAAACCCTCACAACCTGCCTGTGGGCACACACAAACCCTCACAACCTGCCTGTGGGCACACACAAACCCTCACAACCTGCCTGTGGGCACACACACACCCTCACAACCTGCCTGTGGGCACACACACACCCTCACAACCTGCCTGTGGGCACACACACACCCTCACAACCTGCCTGTGGGCACACACACACCCTCACAACCTGCCTGTGGGCACACTCACACCCTCACAACCTGCCTGTGGGCACACACACACCCTCACAACCTGCCTGTGGGCACACACACACCCTCACAACCTGCCTGTGGGCACACACACACTCTCACTATCTGCCTGAAGGCACACACACTCTGTCATAACCTGGCTGTGGGCACACACACCCACCCTCACAATCCGCCTGGGGGCACACACACCCACCCTCACAACCCGCCTGGGGGCACACACACCCTCACAACCTGCTGTGGGCACTCACACACCCTCACAACCTGCCTGTGGGCACACACACACCCTCACAACATGCCTGTGGGCACACACACACCCTCACAACCGGCCTGTGGGCACACACAACCTCACAACCGGCCTGTGGGCACACACCCTCAGAAACTGCCCGTGGGCAAACACACACACTCACAACCTGCCTGTGGGCGCACACACACTCTCACAACCTGCCTGTGGGCACACACACCCTCACAACATGCCTGTGGAAACACACACACCCTCAGAACCAGCCCTTGGGCACACACTCCCTCACAGCCTGCCAGTAGTCAAACACAGCCACCTTCACAAACTGCCCATGGTACACACACCCTCAGAACCTGCCCTAGGGCACACACACCCTCACAACCTGCCTGTGGGCACACACACACCCTCACAACATGCCTGTGGAAACACACACACCCTCAGAACCAGCCCTTGGGCACACACTCCCTCACAGCCTGCCAGTAGTCAAACACAGCCACCTTCACAAACTGCCCATGGTACACACACCCTCAGAACCTGCCCTAGGGCACACACACCCTCACAACCTGCCTGTGGGCACACACACAACCTCAGAACCTGCCTGTGGGCACACACACACCCACCCTCACAAACTGCCTGTGGGCACACACCTTCACAAACTGCCTGTGGGCACACACCCTCACAAACTGCCTGTGGGCACACACCCTCACAACCAGCCTGTGGGCACACACCCTCACAACCTGCCTGTGGGCACACACCCTCACAACCTGCCTGTGGGCACACACGCTCACAACCTGCCTGTGGGCACACACCCTCACAACCTGCCTGTGGGCACACACCCTCACAAACTGCCTGTGGGCACACACACACACATCCTCACAACCTGCCTGTGGGCACAGACCTTCACAAACTGCCTGTGGGGGCACACCATCACAAACTGCCTGTTGGCACACACCCTCAAACTGCCTGTGGGCACACACCCTCACAACCTGCCTGTGGGCACACACCCTCACAACCTGCCTGTGGGCACACACCCTCACAAACTGCCTGTGGGCACACACCCTCACAACCTGCCTGTGGGCACACACCCTCACAACCTGCCGGTGGGCACACACCCTCACAAACTGCCTGTGGGCACACACACACACCCTCACAACCTGCCTGTGGGCACACACACACACCCTCACAACCTGCCTGTGGGCACACACACACCCTCACAACCAGACTGTGGGGGCAGACACACCCTCACAACCTGCCTATGGGCACACACCCTCACAAACTGCCTGTGGGCACACACACACACCCTCACAACCTGCCTGTGGGCACACACACACCCTCACAACCAGACTGTGGGGGCAGACACACCCTCACAACCTGCCTATGGGCACACACCCTCACAAACTGCCTGTGGGAACACACACACACCCTCACAAACTGCCTGTGGGCACACACACACATCCTCACAACCTGCCTGTGGGCACACACCTTCACAAACTGCCTGTGGGGGCACACCCTCACAAACTGCCTGTGGGCACACACACACATCCTCACAACCTGCCTGTGGGCACACACACACCCTCACAAACTGCCTGTGGGCACACAACCTCACAAACTGCCTGTGGGCACACAACATCACAAACTGCCTGTGGGCACACACACACACATCCTCACAAACTGCCTGTGGGCACACACACACACCCTCACAACCTGCCTGTGGGCACACACACACACCCTCACAACATGACTGTGGTCACATACACACACCCTCACAACCTGACTGTGGGCGCACACATCCACCCTGACAACCTGCCTGTGGGCGCACACACCCACCCTCACAACCTGCCTGTGGGCGCACACACACACCCTCACAACGAGCCTGTGGGCGCACACACCCACCCTCACAACCTGCCTGTGGGCACACACACCCACCCTCACAACCTGCCGGTGGGCGCACACACACACACCCTCACAACCTGCCTGTGGACACACACACAAACCCTCACAAACTGCCTGTGGGCACACACACCTTCACAACCTGCCTGTGGGCACACACACCCTCACAATTTGCCTGTGGGGGCACACACACCCTCACAACCTGCCTGTGGGCACACACACCCTCACAAGCTGCCTGTGGGGGCACACACACACCCTCACAACCTGCCCTTGGGCAAACACACACCCACAACCTGCCTCTGGTCAGACACACCATCAAAACCAGCCCGTGGGCACACACACCCTCAGAACCTGCCCTTGGGCACACACACACACCGTCAACCTGCCTCTGGTCAGACACACCATCAAAACCAGCCCGTAGGCACACACCCTCACAACCTGCACATGGGCACACACACACCCTCACAACCTGCCTGTGGGCACGCACACACACACCCACCCTCAACCGGCCAGTGGGCACACATACACACTCAAAACCCGCCTGTGGCCACACCCACCCTCACAACCGGCCCGTGGGCACACACACACACTCACAACCTGCCCTTGTGCACACACACCCTAACAGCCTGCCTGTGGGCACACAGACCCTCACAACCTGCCTGTGGGCACACACACACTCTCACAACCTTCCCGTGGGCACACACACACTCTCACAACCTGCCTGTGGGCACACACACACCCTCACAACCTGCCTGTTGGCACACACACCCTCACCACCTGCCTGTGGGCACACACAAACCCTCACAACCTGCCTGTGGGCACACACAAACCCTCACAACCTGCCTGTGGGCACACACAAACCCTCACAACCTGCCTGTGGGCACACACACACCCTCACAACCTGCCTGTGGGCACACACACACCCTCACAACCTGCCTGTGGGCACACACACACCCTCACAACCTGCCTGTGGGCACACACACACCCTCACAACCTGCCTGTGGGCACACTCACACCCTCACAACCTGCCTGTGGGCACACACACACCCTCACAACCTGCCTGTGGGCACACACACACCCTCACAACCTGCCTGTGGGCACACACACACTCTCACTATCTGCCTGAAGGCACACACACTCTGTCATAACCTGGCTGTGGGCACACACACCCACCCTCACAATCCGCCTGGGGGCACACACACCCACCCTCACAACCCGCCTGGGGGCACACACACCCTCACAACCTGCTGTGGGCACTCACACACCCTCACAACCTGCCTGTGGGCACACACACACCCTCACAACATGCCTGTGGGCACACACACACCCTCACAACCGGCCTGTGGGCACACACAACCTCACAACCGGCCTGTGGGCACACACCCTCAGAAACTGCCCGTGGGCAAACACACACACTCACAACCTGCCTGTGGGCGCACACACACTCTCACAACCTGCCTGTGGGCACACACACCGTCACAACATGCCTGTGGAAACACACACACCCTCAGAACCAGCCCTTGGGCACACACTCCCTCACAGCCTGCCAGTAGTCAAACACAGCCACCTTCACAAACTGCCCATGGTACACACACCCTCAGAACCTGCCCTAGGGCACACACACCCTCACAACCTGCCTGTGGGCACACACACACCCTCACAACATGCCTGTGGAAACACACACACCCTCAGAACCAGCCCTTGGGCACACACTCCCTCACAGCCTGCCAGTAGTCAAACACAGCCACCTTCACAAACTGCCCATGGTACACACACCCTCAGAACCTGCCCTAGGGCACACACACCCTCACAACCTGCCTGTGGGCACACACACAACCTCAGAACCTGCCTGTGGGCACACACACACCCACCCTCACAAACTGCCTGTGGGCACACACCTTCACAAACTGCCTGTGGGCACACCCTCACAAACTGCCTGTGGGCACACACCCTCACAACCAGCCTGTGGGCACACACCCTCACAACCTGCCTGTGGGCACACACCCTCACAACCTGCCTGTGGGCACACACGCTCACAACCTGCCTGTGGGCACACACCCTCACAACCTGCCTGTGGGCACACACCCTCACAAACTGCCTGTGGGCACACACACACACATCCTCACAACCTGCCTGTGGGCACAGACCTTCACAAACTGCCTGTGGGGGCACACCATCACAAACTGCCTGTTGGCACACACCCTCAAACTGCCTGTGGGCACACACCCTCACAACCTGCCTGTGGGCACACACCCTCACAACCTGCCTGTGGGCACACACCCTCACAAACTGCCTGTGGGCACACACCCTCACAACCTGCCTGTGGGCACACACCCTCACAACCTGCCGGTGGGCACACACCCTCACAAACTGCCTGTGGGCACACACACACACCCTCACAACCTGCCTGTGGGCACACACACACACCCTCACAACCTGCCTGTGGGCACACACACAGCCTCACAACCAGACTGTGGGGGCAGACACACCCTCACAACCTGCCTATGGGCACACACCCTCACAAACTGCCTGTGGGCACACACACACACCCTCACAACCTGCCTGTGGGCACACACACACCCTCACAACCAGACTGTGGGGGCAGACACACCCTCACAACCTGCCTATGGGCACACACCCTCACAAACTGCCTGTGGGAACACACACACACCCTCACAAACTGCCTGTGGGCACACACACACATCCTCACAACCTGCCTGTGGGCACACACCTTCACAAACTGCCTGTGGGGGCACACCCTCACAAACTGCCTGTGGGCACACACACACATCCTCACAACCTGCCTGTGGGCACACACACACCCTCACAAACTGCCTGTGGGCACACAACCTCACAAACTGCCTGTGGGCACACAACATCACAAACTGCCTGTGGGCACACACACACACATCCTCACAAACTGCCTGTGGGCACACACCTTCACAAACTGCCTGTGGGGGCACACCCTCACAAACTGCCTGTGGGCACACACACTCACAAATTGCCTGTGGGCACACACCCTCATGAACTGCCTGTGGGCACACCACACACACCCTCACAACCTGCCTATGGGCACACACACCCACCCTCACAACCTGCCTGTGGGCACACACACCCACCCTCACAACCTGCCTATGGGCACACACACACCCTCACAACCTGCTGTGGGCACATTCACACACACCCTCACAACCCGCGTGTGGGCACACACACACGCTCACAACCTGCCTGTGGGCACATACACACACCCTCACAACCTGACTGTGGGCACACACACACACCCTCACAACCTGCCTGTGGGCACACACACACACCCTCACAACATGACTGTGGTCACATACACACACCCTCACAACCTGACTGTGGGCGCACACATCCACCCTGACAACCTGCCTGTGGGCGCACACACCCACCCTCACAACCTGCCTGTGGGCGCACACACACACCCTCACAACGAGCCTGTGGGCGCACACACCCACCCTCACAACCTGCCTGTGGGCACACACACCCACCCTCACAACCTGCCGGTGGGCGCACACACACACACCCTCACAACCTGCCTGTGGACACACACACAAACCCTCACAAACTGCCTGTGGGCACACACACCTTCACAACCTGCCTGTGGGCACACACACCCTCACAATTTGCCTGTGGGGGCACACACACCCTCACAACCTGCCTGTGGGCACACACACCCTCACAAGCTGCCTGTGGGGGCACACACACACCCTCACAACCTGCCCTTGGGCAAACACACACCCACAACCTGCCTCTGGTCAGACACACCATCAAAACCAGCCCGTGGGCACACACACACCCTCACAACCTGCCAGTGGGCACACACCCTCACAACCTGCCTGTGGGCACACACACACCCTCACAACCTGCACATGGGCACACACACACCCACACAACCTGCCCTTGGGCGCACACACACCCTCAACACCTGCCTGTGGGCACAAACACACCCTCACAACCTGCATGTGGGCACACACACACCCTCACAACCCGCATGTGGGCACACACCCTCACAACCTGCCTGTGGGCACAAACCCTCACAAACTGCCTGTGGGCACACACCCTCACAAACTGCCTGTAGGCACACACCCTCACAAACTGCCTGTAGGCACACACCCTCACAAACTGCCTGTGGGCACACACCCTCAAAACTGCCTGTGGGCACACACACACACATCCTCACAACCTGCCTGTGGGCACACACCTTCACAAAATGCCTGTGGGGACACACCCTCACAAACTGCCTGTGGGCACACACTCACACCCTCACAACCTGCCTGTGGGCACAGACACCCTCTCACAACCAGCCTGTGGGGGCAGACATACCCTCACAACCTGCCTGTGGGCACACACCCGCACAAACTGCCTGTGGGCACACACACACACATCCTCACAACCTGCCTGTGGGCACATACCTTCACAAACTGCCTGTGGGGGTACACCCTCACAAACTGCCTGTGGGGGCACACCCTCACAAACTGCCTGTGGGCACACCCTCACAAACTGCCTGTGGGCACGCACCCTCACAAACTGCCTGTGGGCACACACACACACCCTCACAACCTGTCTGTGGGCACACACACACACCCTCACAACCAGCCTGTGGGGGCAGACACACCCTCACAACCTGCCTGTGGGCACACACCTTCACAAACTGCCTGTGGGGGCACACCCTCACAAACTGCCTGTGGGCACACACACACATCCTCACAACCTGCCTGTGGGCACACACACACCCTCACAAACTGCCTGTGGGCACACAACCTCACAAACTGCCTGTGGGCACACAACATCACAAACTGCCTGTAGGCACACACCCTCACAAACTGCCTGTGGGCACACACCCTCAAAACTGCCTGTGGGCACACACACACACATCCTCACAACCTGCCTGTGGGCACACACCTTCACAAAATGCCTGTGGGGACACACCCTCACAAACTGCCTGTGGGCACACACTCACACCCTCACAACCTGCCTGTGGGCACAGACACCCTCTCACAACCAGCCTGTGGGGGCAGACATACCCTCACAACCTGCCTGTGGGCACACACCCGCACAAACTGCCTGTGGGCACACACACACACATCCTCACAACCTGCCTGTGGGCACATACCTTCACAAACTGCCTGTGGGGGTACACCCTCACAAACTGCCTGTGGGGGCACACCCTCACAAACTGCCTGTGGGCACACCCTCACAAACTGCCTGTGGGCACGCACCCTCACAAACTGCCTGTGGGCACACACACACACCCTCACAACCTGTCTGTGGGCACACACACACACCCTCACAACCAGCCTGTGGGGGCAGACACACCCTCACAACCTGCCTGTGGGCACACACCTTCACAAACTGCCTGTGGGGGCACACCCTCACAAACTGCCTGTGGGCACACACACACATCCTCACAACCTGCCTGTGGGCACACACACACCCTCACAAACTGCCTGTGGGCACACAACCTCACAAACTGCCTGTGGGCACACAACATCACAAACTGCCTGTGGGCACACACACACACATCCTCACAAACTGCCTGTGGGCACACACACACACCCTCACAACCTGCCTGTGGGCACACACACACACCCTCACAACATGACTGTGGTCACATACACACACCCTCACAACCTGACTGTGGGCGCACACATCCACCCTGACAACCTGCCTGTGGGCGCACACACCCACCCTCACAACCTGCCTGTGGGCGCACACACACACCCTCACAACGAGCCTGTGGGCGCACACACCCACCCTCACAACCTGCCTGTGGGCACACACACCCACCCTCACAACCTGCCGGTGGGCGCACACACACACACCCTCACAACCTGCCTGTGGACACACACACAAACCCTCACAAACTGCCTGTGGGCACACACACCTTCACAACCTGCCTGTGGGCACACACACCCTCACAATTTGCCTGTGGGGGCACACACACCCTCACAACCTGCCTGTGGGCACACACACCCTCACAAGCTGCCTGTGGGGGCACACACACACCCTCACAACCTGCCCTTGGGCAAACACACACCCACAACCTGCCTCTGGTCAGACACACCATCAAAACCAGCCCGTGGGCACACACACACCCTCACAACCTGCCAGTGGGCACACACCCTCACAACCTGCCTGTGGGCACACACACACCCTCACAACCTGCACATGGGCACACACACACCCACACAACCTGCCCTTGGGCGCACACACACCCTCAACACCTGCCTGTGGGCACAAACACACCCTCACAACCTGCATGTGGGCACACACACACCCTCACAACCCGCATGTGGGCACACACCCTCACAACCTGCCTGTGGGCACAAACCCTCACAAACTGCCTGTGGGCACACACCCTCACAAACTGCCTGTAGGCACACACCCTCACAAACTGCCTGTAGGCACACACCCTCACAAACTGCCTGTGGGCACACACCCTCAAAACTGCCTGTGGGCACACACACACACATCCTCACAACCTGCCTGTGGGCACACACCTTCACAAAATGCCTGTGGGGACACACCCTCACAAACTGCCTGTGGGCACACACTCACACCCTCACAACCTGCCTGTGGGCACAGACACCCTCTCACAACCAGCCTGTGGGGGCAGACATACCCTCACAACCTGCCTGTGGGCACACACCCGCACAAACTGCCTGTGGGCACACACACACACATCCTCACAACCTGCCTGTGGGCACATACCTTCACAAACTGCCTGTGGGGGTACACCCTCACAAACTGCCTGTGGGGGCACACCCTCACAAACTGCCTGTGGGCACACCCTCACAAACTGCCTGTGGGCACGCACCCTCACAAACTGCCTGTGGGCACACACACACACCCTCACAACCTGTCTGTGGGCACACACACACACCCTCACAACCAGCCTGTGGGGGCAGACACACCCTCACAACCTGCCTGTGGGCACACACCCGCATAAACTGTCTGTGGGCACACAACCTCACAAACTGCCTGTGGGCACACACACACACCTTCACAAACTGTCTGTGGGCACACACACACACCTTCACAACCTGCCTGTGGGCACACACACACACCCTCACAACCTGCCTGAGGGCACATACACACCCTCACAACTTGACTATGGGCACACACACCCACCCTCACAACCTGCCTATGGGCACACACACCCACCCTCACAACCTGACTGTGGTCACATACACACACCCTTACAAACTGACTGTGGGCGCACACATCCACCCTCACAACCTGCCTGTGGGGGCACACACCCACCCTCACAAACTGCCTGTGGACACACACCCTCACAACCTGCACGTGGGCACACACACACCCTCACAAACTGCCTGTGGGCACACACCCTCACAAACTGCCTGTGGGGACACACACACCCTCACAACCTGCCTGTGGGCACACACACACCCTCACAACCTGCCTGTGGGCACACACACACCCTCACAACCTGCTTGTGAGCACACACACACCCTCACAACCTGCCTGTGGGCACACACACCCACCCTCACAACCTGCCTGTGGGCACACACACCCTGACAACCTGTGTGTGGGCACACACACACCCTCACAACCTGCTGTGGGCACATTCACACACACCCTCACAACCCGCGTGTGGGCACACACACACGCTCACAACCTGCCTGTGGGCACATACACACACCCTCACAACCTGACTGTGGGCACACACACACACCCTCACAACCTGCCTGTGGGCACACACACACACCCTCACAACATGACTGTGGTCACATACACACACCCTCACAACCTGATTGTGGGCGCACACATCCACCCTGACAACCTGCCTGTGGGCGCACACATCCACCCTCACAACCTGCCTGTGGGCGCACACACACAACCTCACAACGAGCCTGTGGGCGCACACACCCACCCTCACAACCTGCGCATGGGCACACACACCCACCCTCACAACCTGCCGGTGGGCGCACACACACACACCCTCACAACCTGCCTGTGGACACACACACAAACCCTCACAAACTGCCTGTGGGCACACACACCTTCACAACCTGCCTGTGGGGACACACACCCTCACAATTTGCCTGTGGGGGCACACACACCCTCACAACCTGCCTGTGGGCACACACACCCTCACAAGCTGCCTGTGGGGGCACACACACACACCCTCACAACCTGCCCTTGGGCAAACACATACCCACAACCTGCCTCTGGTCAGACACACCATCAAAACCAGCCCGTGGGCACACACACACCCTCACAACCTGCCAGTGGGCACACACCCTCACAACCTGCCTGTGGGCACACACACACCCTCACAACCTGCACATGGGCACACACACACCCTCAGAACCTGCCCTTGGGCGCACACACACCCTCAACACATGGCTGTGGGCACAAACACACCCTCACAACCTGCATGTGGGCACACACACACCCTCACAACCTGGATGTGGGCACACACCCTCACAACCTGCCTGTGGGCACAAACCCTCACAAACTGCCTGTGGGCACACACCCTCACAAACTGCCTGTAGGCACACACCCTCACAAACTGCCTGTGGGCACACACCCTCACAAACTGCCTGTGGGCACACACCCTCACAAACTGCCTGTGGGCACACACCCTCACAAACTGCCTGTGGGCACACACACACACATCCTCACAACCTGCCTGTGGGCACACACCTTCACAAAATGCCTCTGGGGACACACCCTCACAAACTGCCTGTGGGCACACACTCACACCCTCACAAGCTGCCTGTGGGCACAGACACCCCCTCACAACCAGCCTGTGGGGGCAGACATACCCTCACAACCTGCCTGTGGGCACACACCCGCACAAACTGCCTGTGGGCACACACACACACATCCTCACAACCTGCCTGTGGGCACATACCTTTACAAACTGCCTGTGGGGGTACACCCTCACAAACTGCCTGTGGGGGCACACCCTCACAAACTGCCTGTGGGCACACCCTCACAAACTGCCTGTGGGCACGCACCCTCACAAACTGCCTGTGGGCACACACACACACCCTCACAACCTGTCTGTGGGCACACACACACACCCTCACAACCAGCCTGTGGGGGCAGACACACCCTCACAACCTGCCTGTGGGCACACACCTGCACAAACTGCCTGTGGGCACACAACCTCACAAACTGCCTGTGGGCACACCCTCACAAACTCCCTGTGGGCACACACCCTCACAAACTGTCTGTGGGCACAAACACACACCTTCACAAACTCCCTGTGGGCACACACACACACCCTCACAACCTGCCTGTGGGCACACACACACACCCTCACAACCTGCCTGTGGGCACACACACACACCCTCACAACTTGACTATGGGCACACACACCCACCCTCACAACCTGCCTATGGGCACACACACCCACCCTCACAACCTGACTGTGGTCACATACACACACCCTTACAAACTGACTGTGGGCGCACATATCCACCCTCACAACCTGCCTGTGGGGGCACACACCCACCCTCACAACCTGCCTGTGGACACACACCCTCACAACCTGCATGTGGGCACAGACACACCCTCACAAACTGCCTGTGGGCACACACCCTCACAAACTGCCTGTGGGGACACACACACACACATCCTCACAACCTGCCTGTGGGCACACACCCTCACAAACTGCCTGTGGGTCACACCCTCACAAACTGCCTGTGGGCACACACCCTCACAAACTGCCTGTGGGCACACACCCTCACAACCTGCCTGTGGGCACTCACCCTCACAACCTGCCTGTGGGCACACACCGTCACAAACTGCCTGTGGGCACACACCCTCACAAACTGCCTGTGGGCACACACCCTCACAAACTGCCTGTGGGCACACACACACACCCTCACAACCTGCCTGTGGGCACACACACACACCCTCACAACCTGCCTGTGGGCACACACACACCCTCACAACCAGCCTGTGGGGGCAGACACACCCTCACAACCTGCCTGTGGGCACACACCCTCACAAACTGCCTGTGGGAACACACACACACCCTCACAAACTGCCTGTGCCCACACACACACATCCTCACAACCTGCCTGTGGGCACACACCTTCACAAACTGCCTGTGGGGGCACAACCTCACAAACTGCCTGTGGGCGCCCACCCTCACTAACTGCCTGTGGGCACACACCCTCACAAACTGCCTGTGGGCACACACCCTCACAAACTGCCTGTGGGCACACACCCTCACAAATTGCCTGTGGGCGCACACACACACCCTCACAACCTGTCTGTGGGCACACACACACCCTCACAACCTGCCTGTGGGCACACACACACCCTCACAACTTGCCAGTGGGCACAAAACACACACACCTTCACAACTTGCCTGTGGGAACACACAGCCACCCTCACAACCAGCCTGTGGGCACACACACCCACCCTCACAACCTGCCTGTGGGCACACACACGCACCCTCACAACCTGCCTATGGGCACACACACCCTGACAACCTGCCTGTGGGCACACACACACCCTCACAACCTGCTGTGGCCACATTCACACACACCCTCACAACCCGCCTGTGGGCACACACACACACCCTCACAACCTGACTGTGGGCACACAAACACAACCTCACAACCTGCTGTGGCCACATTCACACACACCCTCACAACCCGCCTGTGGGCACACACACACACCCTCACAACCTGACTGTGGTCACATACACACACCCTCACAACCTGACTGTGGGCGCACACATCCACCCTGACAACCTGCCTGTGGGCGCACACACCCACCGTCACAACCTGCCTGTGGGCGCACACACACACCCTCACAACCAGCCTGTGGGCGCACACACCCACCCTCACAAACTGCCTGTGGGTGCACACACCCACCCTCACAACCTGCCTGTGGGCACACACACACACCCTCACAACCTGCCTGTGAGCACACACACACACCCTCACAACCTGCCTGTGGGCACACACACCCTCACAATTTGCCTGTGGGGGCACACACACCCTCACAACCTGCCTGTGGGGGCACTCACACCCTCACAAACTGCCTGTGGGGGCACTCACACCCTCACAAACTGCCTGTGGGGGCACACACACCCTCACAAACAGCCTGTGGGCAGACACACACACACACACACCACAACCTGCTGTGGGCACACACCCTCACAATTTGCCTGTGGGGGCACTCACACCCTCACAAACTGCCTGTGGGCACACAACCTCACAAACTGCCTGTGGGCACACACCCTCACAAACTGCCTGTGGGCACACCACCCCACAAACTGCCTGTGGGCGCACACACACACCCTCACAACGTCTGTGGGCACACACACACCCTCACAACCTGCCTGTGGGCACACACACACCCTCACAACTTGCCAGTGGGCACATACACACACACACCTTCACAACTTGCCTGTGGGAACACACAGCCACCCTCACAACCTGCCTGTGGGCACACACACCCACCCTCACAACCTGCCTGTGGGCACACACACACACCCTCACAACCTGCCTGTGGGCACACACACCCTGACAACCTGCCTGTGGGCACACACACACCCTCACAACCTGCTGTGGCCACATTCACACACACCCTCACAACCCGCCTGTGGGCACACACACACACCCTCACAACCTGACTGTGGGCACACACACACAACCTCACAACCTGCTGTGGCCACATTCACACACACCCTCACAACCCGCCTGTGGGCACACACACACACCCTCACAACCTGACTGTGGTCACATACACACACCCTCACAACCTGACTGTGGGCGCACACATCCACCCTGACAACCTGCCTGTGGGCGCACACACCCACCGTCACAACCTGCCTGTGGGCGCACACACACACCCTCACAACCAGCCTGTGGGCGCACACACCCACCCTCACAACCTGCCTGTGGGTGCACACACCCACCCTCACAACCTGCCTGTGGGCACACACACACACACCCTCACAACCTGCCTGTGAGCACACACACACACCCTCACAACCTGCCTGTGGGCACACACACCCTCACAATTTGCCTGTGGGGGCACACACACCCTCACAACCTGCCTGCGGGGGCACTCACACCCTCACAAACTGCCTGTGGGGGCACACACACCCTCACAAACAGCCTGTGGGCAGACACACACTCACACACACCACAACCTGCTGTGGGCACACACCCTCACAATTTGCCTGTGGGGGCACTCACAGCCTCACAAACTGCCTGTGGGCACACAACCTCACAAACTGCCTGTGGGCACACACCCTCACAAACTGCCTGTGGGCACACACACACACATCCTCACAACCAGCCTGTGGGCACACACACACCCTCACAAACTGCCTGTGAGGGCAGACACACCCTCACAACCTGCCTGTGGGCACACACCCTCACAACCTGCCTGTGGGCACACACCTTCACAAACTGCCTGTGGGGGCACACCCTCACAAACTGCCTGTGGGGGCACACCCTCACAAACTGCCTGTGGGGCACACACCCTCAAACTGCCTGTGGGCACACACCCTCACAAACTGCCTGTGGGCACACACCCTCACAAACTGCCTGTGCGCACACACCCTCACAACCTGCCTGAGGGCACACCACACCCACCCCTCACAAACTGCCTGTGGGGCACACACACATACCCTCACAACCTGCCTGTGGGCACACACACCCTGACAACCTGCCTGTGGGCACACACACACCCTCACAACCTGCTGTGGCCACATTCACACACACCCTCACAACCCGCGTGTGGGCACACAGACACACTCACAACCTGCCTGTGGGCACACACCCTCACAAACTGCCTGTGGGTACACACCCTCACAACCTGCCTGTGGGCACACACCCTCACAACCTGCCTGTGGGCACAACACCCTCACAAACTGCCTGTGGGCACACACCCTCACAACCCTGCCTGTGGGCACACACCCTCACAACCTGCCTGTGGGCACACACCCTCACAACCTGCCTGTGGGCACACACCCTCACAACCTGCCTGTGGGCACACACCCTCACAAACTGCCTGTGGGCACACACCCTGACAAACTGCCTGTGGGCACACACACACACCCTCACAACCTGCCTGTGGGCACACACACACACCCTCACAAACCTGCCTGTGGGCACACACACACCCTCACAACCAGCCTGTGGGGGCAGACACACCCTCACAAACTGCCTGTGGGCACACCACCCCACAAACTGCCTGTGAGCACATACACACACCCTCACAACCTGACTTTGGGCACACACACACCCCTCACAACCTGCCTGTGGGCACACACACACCCTCACAACTTGCCAGTGGACACATACACACACACACCTTCACAACTTGCTTGTGGGGCACACACAGCCACCCTCACAACCTGCCTGTGGGCACACACACCACCCACCCTCACAACCTGCCTGTGGGCACACACACCCACCCTCACAAACCTGCCTGTGGGCATAAACCCTGACAACCTGCCTGTGGGCACACACACACCCTCACAACCTGCTGTGGCCACATTCACACACACCCTCACAACCCGCCTGTGGGGCACACACACACACCCCTCACAACCTGACTGTGGGCACACACACACACCCTCACAACCTGCTGTGGCCACATTCACACACCACCCTCACAACCCGCCTGTGGGCACACACACACACCCTCACAACCTGACTGTGGTCACATACACACACCCTCACAACCTGACTGTGGGCGCACACATCCACCCTCACAACCTGCCTGTGGGCGCACACACACCCACCGTCACAACCTGCCTGTGGGCGCACACACACACCCTCACAACCAGCCTGTGGACGCACACACCCACCCTCACAACCTGCCTGTGGGTGCACACACCCACCCTCACAACCTGCCTGTGGGCACACACACACACCCTCACAACCTGCTGTTGAGCACACACACACACCCTCACAACCTGCCTGTGGGCACACACACACCCCTCACAATTTGCCTGTGGGGGCACACACACCCTCACAACCTGCCTGTGGGGGCACTCACACCCTCACAAACTGCCTGTGGGGGCACACACACCCTCACAAACAGCCTGTGGGCAGACACACACTCACACAACCACCACAACCTGCCTGTGGGCACACACCCCTCACAATTTGCCTGTGGTGGCACTCACACCCTCACAAAACTGCCTGTGGGCACACAACCTCACAAACTGCCTGTGGGCACACAACCTCACAAACTGCCTGTGGGCACACACACACACATCCTCACAACCAGCCTGTGGCACACACACACCCTCACAAACTGCCTGTGAGGGCAGACACACCCTCACAACCTGCCTGTGGGCACACACACCCTCACAAACTGCCTGTGGGCACACACCCTCACAAACTGCCCTGTGGGCACACACCCTCACAAACTGCCTGTGGGCACATACCCTCACAACCTGCCTGTGGGCACACACCTTCACAAACTGCCTGTGGGGGCACACCCTCACAAACTGCCTGTGGGGGCACACCCTCACAAACTGCCTGTGGGGGCACACCCTCACAAACTGCCTGTGGGAACACACACACCCTCAACACCTGGCTGTGGGCACAAACACACACTCACAACCTGCCTGTGGGCACAAACACACCCTCACAACCTGCCTGTGGGCACACACACACACCCTCACAACCAGCATGTGGGCACACACACACTCACAACCTGCCTGTGGGCGCACACACACTCTCAACCTGCCTGTGGGCGCACACACACTCACAACCTGCCTGTGGGTGCACAAAACCTCACAACCTGCCTGTGGGCACACACACCCACCCTCACAACCTGCCTGTGTGCACACACACCCTGACAACCTGCCTGTGGGCACACACCCTCCACAACCTGCCTGTGGGCACACACACACAGCCTCACAAAACGGCCTGTGGGCACACATCCTCACAAACTGCCTGTGGGCACACACACATACCCTCACAACCTGCCTGTGGGCGCACACACAACCTCACAACCTGCCTGTGGGCGCACACACCACTCACAACATGCCGTGGGCGCACACACACTCACAACTTGCCTGTGGGTGCACAAACCCTCATAACTTGCCTGTGGGGGCACACACACCCTCACAAACTGGCCTGTGGGCAGCCACCCTCACAACCTGCCTGTGGGCACACACACCATCACAAACTGCCTGTGGGCACACACACCATCACAAACTGCCTGTGGGCACACACCCTCACAAACTGCCTGTGGGCACACACACACACATCCTCACAACCTGCCTGTGGGCACACACCTTCACAAACTGCCTGTGGGGGCACACCCCTCACAAACTGCCTGTGGGCACACACCCTCACAAACTGCCTGTGGGCACACACCCTCACAAACTGCCTGTGCGCACACACCCTCACAAACTGACTGTGGGCGCACATCCTCACAAACTGCCTGTGGGCGCACACCCCTCACAAACTGCCTGTGGGGGCACACCCTCACAAACTGCCTGTGGGGGCACACCCTCACAAACTGCCTGTGGGCACACACCCTCAAACTGCCTGTGGGCACACACCCTTACAAACTGCCTGTGGGCACACACACACATCCTCACAAACTGCCTATGGGCACACACCTTCACAAACTGCCTGTGGGGGCACACCCTCACAAACTGCCTGAGGGCACACCACCCCCACAAACCGCCTGGGGGCACACACACCCCTCACAACCCGCCTGGGGGCACACACATCCTCACAACCCGCCTGGGGGCACACACACCCACACAACCCGCCTGGGGGCACACACATACACCCTCACAACCTGCCCGTGGGCACACACCCTCACAACCTGCACGTGGGCACACACACACCCTCAACACCTGCCTGTGGGCACAAACACACCCTCACAAGCTGCCTGTGGGCACAAACACACCCTCACAAACTGCCTGTGGGCACACACACACCCTCACAAACTGCATGTGGGCACACACGCTCACAACCTGCCTGTGGGCACACACCCTCACAAACTGCCTGTGGGCACACACACACACCCTCACAACCTGCCTGTGGGCACACATCCTCACAAGCTGCCTGTGGGCACACACACACACACCCTCACAAACTGCCTGTGGCGCGCACACAACCTCACAAACTGCCTGTGGGCGCACACACACTCACAACCTGCCTGCGGGCGCACACACACTCACAACCTGCCTCTGGGTGCACAAACCCTCACAACTTGCCTGTGGGGGCACACACACCCTCACAAACTGCCTGTGGGCAGGGGCACACACACACACACAACCTGCCTGTGGGCGCACACCCTCACAACCTGCCTGTGGGCGCACACCTCCACAACCTGCCTGTGGGCACACACACCCAACCTCACAACTGCCTGTGGGCACACACACCCATCCTCACAACCTGCCTGTAGGCACACACACCCTGACAACCTGCCTGTGGGCACACACCCTCACAACCTGCCTGTGGGCACACACACACACCCTCACAAACCTGTGGGCACACACACACACCCTCACAAACGGCCTGTGGGCACACACCCTCACAAACTGCCTGTGGGCACACACACACACCCTCACAACCTGCCTGTGGGACACACACACACCATCACAACCAGCCTGTGGGGGCAGACACACCCTCACAAACTGCCTGTGGGCACACACACACACCCTCACAAACTGCCTGTGGGCACACACACACTCTCACAAACTGCCGGTGGGGGCAGACACACCCTCACAACCTGTCTGTGGGCACACACCCTCACAAACTGCCTGTGGGCACACACCCTCACAAACTGCCTGTGGGCACACACACACACATCCTCACAACCTGCCTGTGGGCACACACCTTCACAAACTGCGTGAGGGGGCACATCCTCACAAACTGCCTGTGGGCACACACCCTCACAAACTGCCTGTGGGAACATACCCTCACAAACTGCCTGTGGGAACACACCCTCACAAACTGCCTGTGGGCACACACCCTCACAACCTGCCTGTGGGCACACACCCTCACAACCTGCCTGTGGGCACACACCCTCACAACCTGCCTGTGGGCACACACCCTCACAACCTGCCTGTGGGCACACACCCTCACAACCTGCCTGTGGGCACACACCCTCACAAACTGCCTGTGGGCACACACCCTCACAAACTGCCTGTGGGCACACACCCTCAAACTGCCTGAGGGCACACCACCCCACAACCCGCCTGGGGGCACACACACCCTCACAACCCGCCCGGGGGCACACACACCCTCACAACCCGCCTGGGGGCACACACACCCTCACAACTCGCCTGGGGGCACACACACCCACACAATCCGCCTGGGGGCACACACACACACCCTCACAACCTGCCCTTGGGCAAACACACACCCACAACCTGCCTCTGGTCAGACACACCATCAAAACCAGCCCGTGGGCACACACACACCCTCACAACCTGCCAGTGGGCACACACCCTCACAACCTGCACGTGGGCACACACACACCCTCACAACCTGCCCTTGGGCACACACACACCCTCAACACCTGGCTGTGGGGCACAAACACAGATTCACAACCTGCCTGTGGGCACAAACACACCCTCACAACCTGCCTGTGGGCACACACACACCCTCACAACCTGCACGTGGGCACACACACACCCTCACAACCTGCACGTGGGCACACACACACCCTCACAACCTGCCCTTGGGCACACACACACCCACAACACCTGGCTGTGGGCACAAACACACACTCACAACCTGCCTGTGGGCACAAACACACCCTCACAACCTGCCTGTGGGCACACACACACCCTCACAACCAGCATGTGGGCACACACACACCCTCACAACCAGCATGTGGGCACACATCCTCACAACCTGCCTGTGGGCACACAGCCTCACAACCTGCCTGTGAGCACACACCCTCACAACCTGCCTGTGGGCACACACCCACACAACCTGCCTGTGGGCATACACACACACCCTCACAACCTGCCTGTGGGCACACATCCTCACAAACTGCCTGTGGGCACACACACACACCCTCACAAACTGCCTGTGGGCGCGCACACAACCTCACAAACTGCCTGTGGGCGCACACACACTCACAACCTGCCTGTGGGCGCACACACACTCACAACCTGCCTGTGGGCGCACACACACTCACAACCTGCCTGTGGGCGCACACACACTCACAACCTGCCTGTGGGCGCACACACACTCACAACCTGCCTGTGGGCGCACACACACTCACAACCTGCCTGTGGGCGCACACACACTCACAACCTGCCTGTGGGCGCACACACACTCACAACCTGCCTGTGGGCGCACACACACTCACAACCTGCCTGTGGGTGCACAAAACCTCACAACTTGCCTGTGGGGGCACACCCAACCTCACAACCTGCCTGTGGGCACACACACCCACCCTCACAACCTGCCTGTGTGCACACACACCCTGACAACCTGCCTGTGGGCACACACCCTCACAACCTGCCTGTGGGCACACACACACAGCCTCACAAACGGCCTGTGGGCACACATCCTCACAAACTGCCTGTGGGCACACACACATACCCTCACAACCTGCCTGTGGGCGCACACACAACCTCACAACCTGCCTGTGGGCGCACACACACTCACAACATGCCGTGGGCGCACACACACTCACAACTTGCCTGTGGGTGCACAAACCCTCATAACTTGCCTGTGGGGGCACACACACCCTCACAAACTGCCTGTGGGCAGCCACCCTCACAACCTGCCTGTGGGCACACACACCATCACAAACTGCCTGTGGGCACACACACCATCACAAACTGCCTGTGGGCACACACCCTCACAAACTGCCTGTGGGCACACACACACACATCCTCACAACCTGCCTGTGGGCACACACCTTCACAAACTGCCTGTGGGGGCACACCCTCACAAACTGCCTGTGGGCACACACCCTCACAAACTGCCTGTGGGCACACAACCTCACAAACTGCCTGTGCGCACACACCCTCACAAACTGACTGTGGGCGCACATCCTCACAAACTGCCTGTGGGCGCACACCCTCACAAACTGCCTGTGGGGGCACACCCTCACAAACTGCCTGTGGGCACACACCCTCACAAACTGCCTGTGGGCACACACCCTCACAAACTGCCTGTGGGCACACACCCTCACAAACTGCCTGTGGGCACACGCCCTCACAAACTGCCTGTGGGCACACGCCATCACAAACTGCCTGTGGGCACACGCCCTCACAAACTGCCTGGGGGCACACGCCCTCACAAACTGCCTGGGGGCACACACACCCACATCCTCACAACCTGCCTGTGGGCACACACCTTCACAAACTGCCTGCGGGGGCACACCCTCACAAACTGACTGTGGGCACACACCCTCACAACCTGCCTGTGGGCACACACCATCACAACCTGCCTGTGGGAACACACCCTCACAACCTGCCTGTGGGCACACACCCTCACAAACTGCCTGTGGGCACACACCCTCACAAACTGCCTGTGGGCACACACCCTCATAAACTGCCTGTGGGCACACACCCTCACAAACTGCCTGTGGGCACACACCCTCATAAACTGCCTGTGGGCACACACCCTCACAACCTGCCTGTGGGCACACACCCTCACAACCTGCCTGTGGGCACACACCCTCACAACCTGACTGTGGGCACACATCCTCACAAACTGCCTGTGGGCGCACACACACACATCCTCACAACCTGCCTGTGGGCACACACCTTCACATAACTGACTGTTGGGGCACACCCTCACAAACTGCCTGTGGGCACACACCCTCACAACCTGCCTGTGGGCACACACACACACCCTCACAACCTGTCTGTGGGCACACACACACCCTCACAACCTGCCTGTGGGCACACACACACCCTCACAACCTGCCTGTGGGCACACACCCACCCTCACAACCTGCCTTTGGGCACATACACCCACCCTCACAACCTGCCTGTGGGCACACACCCTGACAACCTGCCTGTGGGCACACACACACGCTCACAACCTGCCTGTGGGCACACACACACACCTCACAACCTGACTGTGGTCAAATACACACACCCTCACAACCTGACTGTGGGCGCACACATCCACCCTCACAACCTGCCTGTGGGCGCACACACCCACCCTCACAACCTGCCTGTGGGCACACACACACCCTCACAACCTGCCTGAGGGCACACACCCACCCTCACAACCTGCCTTTGGGCACATACACCCACCCTCACAACCTGCCTGTGGGCACACACACCCTCACAACCTGCCTGAGGGCACACACCCACCCTCACAACAAGGCTGTGGGCGCACACACACACACCCTCACAACCTGCCTGTGGGCACACACACCTTCACAACCTGCCTGTGGGCACACACACCATCACAACCTGCTTGTGGGGGCACACACACACTCACAACCTGCCTGTGGGCGCACACACCCTCACAACCTGCCTGTGGGCGTACACATAACCTCACAACCTGCCTGTGGGCGCACACACACTCACAACTTGCCTGTGGGTGCACAAACCCTCATAACCTGCCTGTGGGGGCACACACACACACACAAGCTGCCTGTGGGCACACACCCTCACAAGCTGCTTGTGGGCACACACCCTCACAAACTGCCTGTGGGCACACACCCTCACAAACTGCCTGTGGGCACACACCCTCACAAACTGCCTGTGGGCACACACCCTCACAAACTGCCTGTGGGCACACACCCTCACAACCTGCCTGTGGGCACACACCCTCACAACCTGCCTGTGGGCACACACCCTCACAAACTGCCTGTGGGCACACACCCTCACAAACTGCCTGTGGGCACACACACACACCCTCACAACCTGCCTGTGGGCACACACACACCCTCACAACCAGCCTGTGGGGGCAGACACACCCTCACAACCTGACTGTGGGCACACACCCTCAAACTGCCTGTGGGCACACAACCTCACAAACTGCCTGTGGGCACACACACACACATCCTCACAACCTGCCTGTGGGCACACACCTTCACATAACTGACTGTTGGGGCACACCCTCACAAGCTGCCTGTGGGCACACACCCTCACAACCTGCCTGTGGGCACACACCCTCACAAGCTGCCTGTGGGCACACACCCTCACAAGCTGCCTGTGGGCACACACCCTCACAAGCTGCCTGTGGGCACACACACACACATCCTCACAACCTGCTTGTGGGCACACACCTTCACAAACTGCCTGTGGGCACACACCCTCACAAACTGCCCGTGGGCACACATACACACACTCACAACCTGCCTGTGGGCGCACACACACTCACAACCTGCCTGTGGGCGCACACACACTCACAACCTGCCTGTGGGCGCACACACACTCACAACCTGCCTGTGGGCGCACACACACTCACAACCTGCCTGTGGGCGCACACACACTCACAACCTGCCTGTGGGCGCACACACACTCACAACCTGCCTGTGGGTGCACAAAACCTCACAACTTGCCTGTGGGGGCACACCCAACCTCACAACCTGCCTGTGGGCACACACACCCACCCTCACAACCTGCCTGTGTGCACACACACCCTGACAACCTGCCTGTGGGCACACACCCTCACAACCTGCCTGTGGGCACACACACACAGCCTCACAAACGGCCTGTGGGCACACATCCTCACAAACTGCCTGTGGGCACACACACATACCCTCACAACCTGCCTGTGGGCGCACACACAACCTCACAACCTGCCTGTGGGCGCACACACACTCACAACATGCCGTGGGCGCACACACACTCACAACTTGCCTGTGGGTGCACAAACCCTCATAACTTGCCTGTGGGGGCACACACACCCTCACAAACTGCCTGTGGGCAGCCACCCTCACAACCTGCCTGTGGGCACACACACCATCACAAACTGCCTGTGGGCACACACACCATCACAAACTGCCTGTGGGCACACACCCTCACAAACTGCCTGTGGGCACACACACACACATCCTCACAACCTGCCTGTGGGCACACACCTTCACAAACTGCCTGTGGGGGCACACCCTCACAAACTGCCTGTGGGCACACACCCTCACAAACTGCCTGTGGGCACACAACCTCACAAACTGCCTGTGCGCACACACCCTCACAAACTGACTGTGGGCGCACATCCTCACAAACTGCCTGTGGGCGCACACCCTCACAAACTGCCTGTGGGGGCACACCCTCACAAACTGCCTGTGGGCACACACCCTCACAAACTGCCTGTGGGCACACACCCTCACAAACTGCCTGTGGGCACACGCCCTCACAAACTGCCTGTGGGCACACGCCCTCACAAACTGCCTGTGGGCACACGCCCTCACAAACTGCCTGGGGGCACACGCCCTCACAAACTGCCTGGGGGCACACGCCCTCACAAACTGCCTGGGGGCACACACACCCACATCCTCACAACCTGCCTGTGGGCACACACCTTCACAAACTGCCTGCGGGGGCACACCCTCACAAACTGCCTGTGGGCACACACCCTCACAACCTGCCTGTGGGCACACACCATCACAACCTGCCTGTGGGAACACACCCTCACAACCTGCCTGTGGGCACACACCCTCACAAACTGCCTGTGGGCACACACCCTCACAAACTGCCTGTGGGCACACACCCTCATAAACTGCCTGTGGGCACACACCCTCACAAACTGCCTGTGGGCACACACCCTCATAAACTGCCTGTGGGCACACACCCTCACAACCTGCCTGTGGGCACACACCCTCACAACCTGCCTGTGGGCACACACCCTCACAACCTGACTGTGGGCACACATCCTCACAAACTGCCTGTGGGCGCACACACACACATCCTCACAACCTGCCTGTGGGCACACACCTTCACATAACTGACTGTTGGGGCACACCCTCACAAACTGCCTGTGGGCACACACCCTCACAACCTGCCTGTGGGCACACACACACACCCTCACAACCTGTCTGTGGGCACACACACACCCTCACAACCTGCCTGTGGGCACACACACACCCTCACAACCTGCCTGTGGGCACACACCCACCCTCACAACCTGCCTTTGGGCACATACACCCACCCTCACAACCTGCCTGTGGGCACACACCCTGACAACCTGCCTGTGGGCACACACACACGCTCACAACCTGCCTGTGGGCACACACACACACCTCACAACCTGACTGTGGTCAAATACACACACCCTCACAACCTGACTGTGGGCGCACACATCCACCCTCACAACCTGCCTGTGGGCGCACACACCCACCCTCACAACCTGCCTGTGGGCACACACACACCCTCACAACCTGCCTGAGGGCACACACCCACCCTCACAACCTGCCTTTGGGCACATACACCCACCCTCACAACCTGCCTGTGGGCACACACACCCTCACAACCTGCCTGAGGGCACACACCCACCCTCACAACAAGGCTGTGGGCGCACACACACACACCCTCACAACCTGCCTGTGGGCACACACACCTTCACAACCTGCCTGTGGGCACACACACCATCACAACCTGCTTGTGGGGGCACACACACACTCACAACCTGCCTGTGGGCGCACACACCCTCACAACCTGCCTGTGGGCGTACACATAACCTCACAACCTGCCTGTGGGCGCACACACACTCACAACTTGCCTGTGGGTGCACAAACCCTCATAACCTGCCTGTGGGGGCACACACACACACACAAGCTGCCTGTGGGCACACACCCTCACAAGCTGCTTGTGGGCACACACCCTCACAAACTGCCTGTGGGCACACACCCTCACAAACTGCCTGTGGGCACACACCCTCACAAACTGCCTGTGGGCACACACCCTCACAACCTGCCTGTGGGCACACACCCTCACAACCTGCCTGTGGGCACACACCCTCACAACCTGCCTGTGGGCACACACCCTCACAAACTGCCTGTGGGCACACACCCTCACAAACTGCCTGTGGGCACACACACACACCCTCACAACCTGCCTGTGGGCACACACACACCCTCACAACCAGCCTGTGGGGGCAGACACACCCTCACAACCTGACTGTGGGCACACACCCTCAAACTGCCTGTGGGCACACAACCTCACAAACTGCCTGTGGGCACACACACACACATCCTCACAACCTGCCTGTGGGCACACACCTTCACATAACTGACTGTTGGGGCACACCCTCACAAGCTGCCTGTGGGCACACACCCTCACAACCTGCCTGTGGGCACACACCCTCACAAGCTGCCTGTGGGCACACACCCTCACAAGCTGCCTGTGGGCACACACCCTCACAAGCTGCCTGTGGGCACACACCCTCACAAGCTGCCTGTGGGCACACACACACACATCCTCACAACCTGCTTGTGGGCACACACCTTCACAAACTGCCTGTGGGCACACACCCTCACAAACTGCCCGTGGGCACACATACACACACTCACAACCTGCCTGTGGGCGCACACACACTCACAACCTGCCTGTGGGCGCACACACACTCACAACCTGCCTGTGGGCGCACACACACTCACAACCTGCCTGTGGGCGCACACACACTCACAACCTGCCTGTGGGCGCACACACACTCACAACCTGCCTGTGGGCACACACACACTCACAACCTGCCTGTGGGTGCACAAAACCTCACAACTTGCCTGTGGGGGCACACCCAACCTCACAACCTGCCTGTGGGCACACACACCCACCCTCACAACCTGCCTGTGTGCACACACACCCTGACAACCTGCCTGTGGGCACACACCCTCACAACCTGCCTGTGGGCACACACACACAGCCTCACAAACGGCCTGTGGGCACACATCCTCACAAACTGCCTGTGGGCACACACACATACCCTCACAACCTGCCTGTGGGCGCACACACAACCTCACAACCTGCCTGTGGGCGCACACACACTCACAACATGCCGTGGGCGCACACACACTCACAACTTGCCTGTGGGTGCACAAACCCTCATAACTTGCCTGTGGGGGCACACACACCCTCACAAACTGCCTGTGGGCAGCCACCCTCACAACCTGCCTGTGGGCACACACACCATCACAAACTGCCTGTGGGCACACACACCATCACAAACTGCCTGTGGGCACACACCCTCACAAACTGCCTGTGGGCACACACACACACATCCTCACAACCTGCCTGTGGGCACACACCTTCACAAACTGCCTGTGGGGGCACACCCTCACAAACTGCCTGTGGGCACACACCCTCACAAACTGCCTGTGGGCACACAACCTCACAAACTGCCTGTGCGCACACACCCTCACAAACTGACTGTGGGCGCACATCCTCACAAACTGCCTGTGGGCGCACACCCTCACAAACTGCCTGTGGGGGCACACCCTCACAAACTGCCTGTGGGCACACACCCTCACAAACTGCCTGTGGGCACACACCCTCACAAACTGCCTGTGGGCACACGCCCTCACAAACTGCCTGTGGGCACACGCCCTCACAAACTGCCTGTGGGCACACGCCCTCACAAACTGCCTGGGGGCACACGCCCTCACAAACTGCCTGGGGGCACACGCCCTCACAAACTGCCTGGGGGCACACACACCCACATCCTCACAACCTGCCTGTGGGCACACACCTTCACAAACTGCCTGCGGGGGCACACCCTCACAAACTGCCTGTGGGCACACACCCTCACAACCTGCCTGTGGGCACACACCATCACAACCTGCCTGTGGGAACACACCCTCACAACCTGCCTGTGGGCACACACCCTCACAAACTGCCTGTGGGCACACACCCTCACAAACTGCCTGTGGGCACACACCCTCATAAACTGCCTGTGGGCACACACCCTCACAAACTGCCTGTGGGCACACACCCTCATAAACTGCCTGTGGGCACACACCCTCACAACCTGCCTGTGGGCACACACCCTCACAACCTGCCTGTGGGCACACACCCTCACAACCTGACTGTGGGCACACATCCTCACAAACTGCCTGTGGGCGCACACACACACATCCTCACAACCTGCCTGTGGGCACACACCTTCACATAACTGACTGTTGGGGCACACCCTCACAAACTGCCTGTGGGCACACACCCTCACAACCTGCCTGTGGGCACACACACACACCCTCACAACCTGTCTGTGGGCACACACACACCCTCACAACCTGCCTGTGGGCACACACACACCCTCACAACCTGCCTGTGGGCACACACCCACCCTCACAACCTGCCTTTGGGCACATACACCCACCCTCACAACCTGCCTGTGGGCACACACCCTGACAACCTGCCTGTGGGCACACACACACGCTCACAACCTGCCTGTGGGCACACACACACACCTCACAACCTGACTGTGGTCAAATACACACACCCTCACAACCTGACTGTGGGCGCACACATCCACCCTCACAACCTGCCTGTGGGCGCACACACCCACCCTCACAACCTGCCTGTGGGCACACACACACCCTCACAACCTGCCTGAGGGCACACACCCACCCTCACAACCTGCCTTTGGGCACATACACCCACCCTCACAACCTGCCTGTGGGCACACACACCCTCACAACCTGCCTGAGGGCACACACCCACCCTCACAACAAGGCTGTGGGCGCACACACACACACCCTCACAACCTGCCTGTGGGCACACACACCTTCACAACCTGCCTGTGGGCACACACACCATCACAACCTGCTTGTGGGGGCACACACACACTCACAACCTGCCTGTGGGCGCACACACCCTCACAACCTGCCTGTGGGCGTACACATAACCTCACAACCTGCCTGTGGGCGCACACACACTCACAACTTGCCTGTGGGTGCACAAACCCTCATAACCTGCCTGTGGGGGCACACACACACACACAAGCTGCCTGTGGGCACACACCCTCACAAGCTGCTTGTGGGCACACACCCTCACAAACTGCCTGTGGGCACACACCCTCACAAACTGCCTGTGGGCACACACCCTCACAAACTGCCTGTGGGCACACACCCTCACAACCTGCCTGTGGGCACACACCCTCACAACCTGCCTGTGGGCACACACCCTCACAACCTGCCTGTGGGCACACACCCTCACAAACTGCCTGTGGGCACACACCCTCACAAACTGCCTGTGGGCACACACACACACCCTCACAACCTGCCTGTGGGCACACACACACCCTCACAACCAGCCTGTGGGGGCAGACACACCCTCACAACCTGACTGTGGGCACACACCCTCAAACTGCCTGTGGGCACACAACCTCACAAACTGCCTGTGGGCACACACACACACATCCTCACAACCTGCCTGTGGGCACACACCTTCACATAACTGACTGTTGGGGCACACCCTCACAAGCTGCCTGTGGGCACACACCCTCACAACCTGCCTGTGGGCACACACCCTCACAAGCTGCCTGTGGGCACACACCCTCACAAGCTGCCTGTGGGCACACACACACACATCCTCACAACCTGCTTGTGGGCACACACCTTCACAAACTGCCTGTGGGCACACACCCTCACAAACTGCCCGTGGGCACACATACACACACTCACAACCTGCCTGTGGGCGCACACACACTCACAACCTGCCTGTGGGCGCACACACACTCACAACCTGCCTGTGGGCGCACACACACTCACAACCTGCCTGTGGGCGCACACACACTCACAACCTGCCTGTGGGCGCACACACACTCACAACCTGCCTGTGGGCGCACACACACTCACAACCTGCCTGTGGGTGCACAAAACCTCACAACTTGCCTGTGGGGGCACACCCAACCTCACAACCTGCCTGTGGGCACACACACCCACCCTCACAACCTGCCTGTGTGCACACACACCCTGACAACCTGCCTGTGGGCACACACCCTCACAACCTGCCTGTGGGCACACACACACAGCCTCACAAACGGCCTGTGGGCACACATCCTCACAAACTGCCTGTGGGCACACACACATACCCTCACAACCTGCCTGTGGGCGCACACACAACCTCACAACCTGCCTGTGGGCGCACACACACTCACAACATGCCGTGGGCGCACACACACTCACAACTTGCCTGTGGGTGCACAAACCCTCATAACTTGCCTGTGGGGGCACACACACCCTCACAAACTGCCTGTGGGCAGCCACCCTCACAACCTGCCTGTGGGCACACACACCATCACAAACTGCCTGTGGGCACACACACCATCACAAACTGCCTGTGGGCACACACCCTCACAAACTGCCTGTGGGCACACACACACACATCCTCACAACCTGCCTGTGGGCACACACCTTCACAAACTGCCTGTGGGGGCACACCCTCACAAACTGCCTGTGGGCACACAACCTCACAAACTGCCTGTGCGCACACACCCTCACAAACTGACTGTGGGCGCACATCCTCACAAACTGCCTGTGGGCGCACACCCTCACAAACTGCCTGTGGGGGCACACCCTCACAAACTGCCTGTGGGCACACACCCTCACAAACTGCCTGTGGGCACACACCCTCACAAACTGCCTGTGGGCACACGCCCTCACAAACTGCCTGTGGGCACACGCCCTCACAAACTGCCTGTGGGCACACGCCCTCACAAACTGCCTGTGGGCACACGCCCTCACAAAGTGCCTGTGGGCACACGCCCTCACAAACTGCCTGGGGGCACACGCCCTCACAAACTGCCTGGGGGCACACACACCCACATCCTCACAACCTGCCTGGGGGCACACACCTTCACAAACTGCCTGCGGGGGCACACCCTCACAAACTGCCTGTGGGCACACACCCTCACAACCTGCCTGTGGGCACACACCATCACAACCTGCCTGTGGGAACACACCCTCACAACCTGCCTATGGGCACACACCCTCACAAACTGCCTGTGGGCACACACCCTCATAAACTGCCTGTGGGCACACACCCTCACAAACTGCCTGTGGGCACACACCCTCATAAACTGCCTGTGGGCACACACCCTCACAACCTGCCTGTGGGCACACACCCTCACAACCTGCCTGTGGGCACACACCCTCACAACCTGACTGTGGGCACACATCCTCACAAACTGCCTGTGGGCACACACACACACATCCTCACAACCTGCCTGTGGGCACACACCTTCACATAACTGACTGTTGGGGCACACCCTCACAAACTGCCTGTGGGCACACACCCTCACAACCTGCCTGTGGGCACACACACACACCCTCACAACCTGTCTGTGGGCACACACACACCCTCACAACCTGCCTGTGGGCACACACACACCCTCACAACCTGCCTGTGGGCACACACCCACCCTCACAACCTGCCTTTGGGCACATACACCCACCCTCACAACCTGCCTGTGGGCACACACCCTGACAACCTGCCTGTGGGCACACACACACGCTCACAACCTGCCTGTGGGCACACACACACACCTCACAACCTGACTGTGGTCAAATACACATACCCTCACAACCTGCCTGTGGGCACACACCCGCACAAACTGCCTGTGGGCACACACACACACATCCTCACAACCTGCCTGTGGGCACATACCTTCACAAACTGCCTGTGGCGGTACACCATCACAAACTGCCTGTGGGGGCACACCCTCACAAACTGCCTGTGGGCACACCCTCACAAACTGCCTGTGGGCACACCCTCACAAACTGCCTGTGGGCACGCACCCTCACAAACTGCCTGTGGGCACACACACACACCCTCACAACCTGTCTGTGGGCACACACACACACCCTCACAACCAGCCTGTGGGGGCAGACACACCCTCACAACCTGCCTGTGGGCACACACCCGCACAAACTGCCTGTGGGCACACACCCGCACAAACTGCCTGTGGGCACACACCCGCACAAACTGCCTGTGGGCACACACCCGCACAAACTGCCTGTGGGCACACACACACACCTTCACAACCTGTCTGTGGGCACACACACACACCCTCACAACCTGCCTGTGGGCACACACACACACCCTCACAACCTGCCTGTGGGCACACACACACCCTCACAACTTGACTATGGGCACACACACCCACCCTCACAACCTGCCTATGGGCACACACACCCACCCTCACAACCTGACTGTGGTCACATACACACACCCTTACAAACTGACTGTGGGCGCACACATCCACCCTCACAACCTGCCTGTGGGGGCACACACCCACCCTCACAACCTGCCTGTGGGCACACACCCTCACAACCTGCACGTGGGCACACACACACCCTCACAAACTGCCTGTGGGCACACACCCTCACAAACTGCCTGTGGGCACACACCCTCACAAACTGCCTGTGGGCACACACACACACACATCCTCACAACCTGCCTGTGGGCACACACCTTCACAAACTGCCTGTGGGTCACACCCTCACAAACTGCCTGTGGGCACACACCCTCACAAACTGCCTGTGGGCACACACCCTCACAACCTGCCTGTGGGCACTCACCCTCAAAAACTGCCTGTGGGCACACACCCTCACAAACTGCCTGTGGGCACACACCCTCACAAACTGCCTGTGGGCACACACCCTGACAAACTGCCTGTGGGCACACACACACACATCCTCACAACCTGCCAGTGGGCACACACACACACCCTCACAACCTGCCTGTGGGCACACACACACCCTCACAACCAGCCTGTGGGGGCAGACACACCCTCACAACCTGCCTGTGGGCACACACCCTCACAAACTGCCTGTGGGAACACACACACACCCTCACAAACTGCCTGTGCGCACACACACACATCCTCACAACCTGCCTGTGGGCGCACACCTTCACAAACTGCCTGTGGGGGCACACCCTCACAAACTGCCTGTGGGCGCACACCCTCACAAACTGCCTGTGGGCACACCACCCCACAAACTGCCTGTGGGCGCACACACACACCCTCACAACCTGTCTGTGGGCACACACAGCCACCCTCACAACCTGCCTGTGGGCACACACACCCACCCTCACAACCTGCCTGTGGGCACACACTCACACCCTCACAACCTGCCTGTGGGCACACACACCCTGACAACCTGCCTGTGGGCACACACACACCCTCACAACCCGCGTGTGGGCACACAGACAGCCTCACAACCTGCCTGTGGGCACACACCCTCACAACCTGCCTGTGGGCACACACCCTCACAACCTGCCTGTGGGCACACACCCTCACAACCTGCCTGTGGGCACACACCCTCACAACCTGCCTGTGGGCACACACCCTCACAACCTGCCTGTGGGCACACACCCTCACAACCTGCCTGTGGGCACACACCCTCACAACCTGCCTGTGGGCACACACCCTCACAACCTGCCTGTGGGCACACACCCTGACAAACTGCCTGTGGGCACACACCCTGACAAACTGCCTGTGGGCACACACACACACCCTCACAACCTGCCTGTGGGCACACACACACACCCTCACAACCTGCCTGTGGGCACACACACACCCTCACAACCAGCCTGTGGGGGCAGACACACCCTCACAAACTGCCTGTGGGCACACCTCCCCACAAACTGCCTGTGGGCACATACACACACCCTCACAACCTATCTTTGGGCACACACACACCCTCACAACCTGCCTGTGGGCACACACACACCCTCACAACTTGCCAGTGGACACATACACACACACACCTTCACAACTTGCTTGTGGGCACACACAGCCACCCTCACAACCTGATTGTGGGCACACACACCCACCCTCACAACCTGCCTGTGGGCACACACACCCACCCTCACAACCTGCCTGTGGGCATACACCCTGACAACCTGCCTGTGGGCACACACACACCCTCACAACCTGCTGTGGCCACATTCACAGACACCCTCACAACCCGCCTGTGGGCACACACACACACCCTCACAACCTGACTGTGGGCACACACACACACCCTCACAACCTGACTGTGGTCACATACACACACCCTCACAACCTGACTGTGGGCGCACACATCCACCCTGACAACCTGCCTGTGGGTGCACACACCCACCGTCACAACCTGCCTGTGGGCGCACACACACACCCTCACAACCAGCCTGTGGGCGCACACACCCACCCTCACAACCTGCCTGTGGGTGCAAACACCAACCCTCACAACCTGCCTGTGGGCACACACACACACCCTCACAACCTGCCTGTGGGCACACACACACACCCTCACAACCTGCCTGTGGGCACACACACCCTCACAATTTGCCTGTGGGGGCACACACACCCTCACAACCTGCCTGTGGGGGCACTCACACCCTCACAAACTGCCTGTGGGGGCACACACACCCTCACAAACAGCCTGTGGACAGACACACACTCACACACACCACAACCTGCCTGTGGGCACACACCCTCACAATTTGCCTGTGGGGGCACTCACACCCTCACAAACTGCCTGTGGGCACACAACCTCACAAACTGCCTGTGGGCACACAACCTCACAAACTGCCTGTGGGCACACACCCTCACAAACTGCCTGTGGGCACACACACACACATCCTCACAACCAGCCTGTGGGTACACACACACCCTCACAAACTGCCTGTGGGGGCAGACACACCCTCACAACCTGCCTGTGGGCACACACCCTCACAAACTGCCTGTGGGCACACACCCTCACAAACTGCCTGTGGGCACACACCCTCACAAACTGCCTGTGGGCACATACCCTCACAACCTGCCTGTGGGCACACACCTTCACAAACTGCCTGTGGGGGCACACCCTCACAAACTGCCTGTGGGCACACACCCTCAAACTGCCTGTGGGCACACACCCTCACAAACTGCCTGTGGGCACACACGCTCACAACCTGCCTGTGGGCACACACCCTCACAACCTGCCTGTGGGCACACACCCTCACAACCTGCCTGTGGGCACACACCCTCACAACCTGCCTGTGGGCACACACTCTCACAACCTGCCTGTGGGCACACACCCTAACAAACTGCCTGTGGGCACACACACACATCCTCACAACCTGCCTGTGGGCACACACCTTCACAAACTGCCTGTGGGGGCACACCCTCACAAACTGCCTGAGGGCACACCACCCCACAACCCGCCTGGGGGCACACACACCCTCACAACCCGCCTGGGGGCACACACACCCTCACAACCCGCCTGGGGGCACACACACCCACACAACCCGCCTGGGGGCACACACATACACCCTCACAACCTGCCCTTGGGCAAACACACACCCACAACCTGCCCTTGGGCAAACACAAACCCACAACCTTCCTCTGGCCAGACATCCCATCAAAACCAGCCCGTGGGCACACACACACCCTCACAACCTGCCCGTGGGCACACACCCTCACAACCTGCACGTGGGCACACACACACCCTCAACACCTGCCTGTGGGCACAAACACACCCTCACAAGCTGCCTGTGGGCACAAACACACCCTCACAACCTGCCTGTGGGCACACACACACCCTCACAACCTGCATGTGGGCACACACCCTCACAACCTGCCTGTGGGCACACACCCTCACAACCTGCCTGTGGGCACACACCCTCACAACCTGCCTGTGGGCACACACACACACCCTCACAACCTGCCTGTGGGCACACATCCTCACAAACTGCCTGTGGGCACACACACACACACCCTCACAAACTGCCTGTGGGCGCGCACACAACCTCACAAACTGCCTGTGGGCGCACACACACTCACAAGCTGCCTGCGGGCGCACACACACTCACAACCTGCCTCTGGGTGCACAAACCCTCACAACTTGCCTGTGGGGGCACACACACCCTCACAAACTGCCTGTGGGCAGGGGCACACACACACACACAACCTGCCTGTGGGCGCACACCCTCACAACCTGACTGTGGGCGCACACCTCCACAACCTGCCTGTGGGCACACACACCCAACCTCACAACTGCCTGTGGGCACATACACCCATCCTCACAACCTGCCTGTAGGCACACACACCCTGACAACCTGCCTGTGGGCACACACCCTCACAACCTGCCTGTGGGCACACACACACACCCTCACAACCTGCCTGTGGGCACACACACACCATCACAACCAGCCTGTGGGGGCAGACACACCCTCACAAACTGCCTGTGGGCACACACACACACCCTCACAAACTGCCTGTGGGCACACACACACTCTCACAAACTGCCGGTGGGGGCAGACACACCCTCACAACCTGCCTGTGGGCACACACCCTCACAAACTGCCTGTGGTCACACACCCTCACAAACTGCCTGAGGGCACACAACCTCACAAACTGCCTGTGGGCACACAACCTCACAAACTGCCTGTGGGCACACACACACACATCCTCACAACCTGCCTGTGGGCACACACCTTCACAAACTGCCTGTGGGCACACACCCTCACAAACTGCCTGTGGGAACACACCCTCACAAACTGCCTGTGGGAACACACCCTCACAAACTGCCTGTGGGAACACACCCTCACAAACTGCCTGTGGGAACACACCCTCACAAACTGCCTGTGGGAACACACCCTCACAAACTGCCTGTGGGCACACACCCTCACAACCTGCCTGTGGGCACACACCCTCACAACCTGCCTGTGGGCACACACCCTCACAACCTGCCTGTGGGCACACACCCTCACAAACTGCCTATGGGCACACACCCTCAAACTGCCTGAGGGCACACCACCCCACAACCCGCCTGGGGGCACACACACCCTCACAACCCGCCCGGGGGCACGCACACCCTCACAACCCGCCTGGGGGCACACACACCCTCACAACTCGCCCGGGGGCACGCACACCCTCACAACCCGCCTGGGGGCACACACACCCTCACAACTCGCCTGGGGGCACACACAATCCGCCTGGGGGCACACACACACACCCTCACAACCTGCCCTTGGGCAAACACACACCCACAAACCTGCCTCTGGTCAGACACACCATCAAAACCAGCCCGTGGGCACACACACACCCTCACAACCTGCCAGTGGGCACACACCCTCACAACCTGCACGTGGGCACACACACACCCTCACAACCTGCCCTTGGGCACACACACACCCTCAACACCTGGCTGTGGGCACAAACACACACTCACAACCTGCCTGTGGGCACAAACACACCCTCACAACCTGCCTGTGGGCACACACACACCCTCACAACCAGCATGTGGGCACACATCCTCACAACCTGCCTGTGGGCACACATCCTCACAACCTGCCTGTGAGCACACACCCTCACAACCTGCCTGTGAGCACACACCCTCACAACCTGCCTGTGGGCACACACCCACACAACCTGCCTGTGGGCATACACACACACCCTCACAACCTGCCTGTGGGCACACATCCTCACAAACTGCCTGTGGGCACACACACACACCCTCACAAACTGCCTGTGGGCGCGCACACAACCTCACAAACTGCCTGTGGGCGCACACACACTCACAACCTGCCTGTGGGCGCACACACACTCACAACCTGCCTGTGGGCGCACACACACTCACAACCTGCCTGTGGGCGCACACACACTCACAACCTGCCTGTGGGTGCACAAACCCTCACAACTTGCCTGTGGGGGCACACCCAACCTCACAACCTGCCTGTGGGCACACACACCCACCCTCACAACCTGCCTGTGGGCACACACCTTCACAAACTGCCTGTGGGCACTCACCCTCAAAAACTGCCTGTGGGCACACACCCTCACAAACTGCCTGTGGGCACACACCCTCACAAACTGCCTGTGGGCACACACCCTGACAAACTGCCTGTGGGCACACACACACACATCCTCACAACCTGCCAGTGGGCACACACACACACCCTCACAACCTGCCTGTGGGCACACACACACCCTCACAACCAGCCTGTGGGGGCAGACACACCCTCACAACCTGCCTGTGGGCACACACCCTCACAAACTGCCTGTGGGAACACACACACACCCTCACAAACTGCCTGTGCGCACACACACACATCCTCACAACCTGCCTGTGGGCACACACCTTCACAAACTGCCTGTGGGGGCACACCCTCACAAACTGCCTGTGGGCGCACACCCTCACAAACTGCCTGTGGGCACACCACCCCACAAACTGCCTGTGGGCGCACACACACACCCTCACAACCTGTCTGTGGGCACACACAGCCACCCTCACAACCTGCCTGTGGGCACACACACCCACCCTCACAACCTGCCTGTGGGCACACACTCACACCCTCACAACCTGCCTGTGGGCACACACACCCTGACAACCTGCCTGTGGGCACACACACACCCTCACAACCCGCGTGTGGGCACACAGACAGCCTCACAACCTGCCTGTGGGCACACACCCTCACAACCTGCCTGTGGGCACACACCCTCACAACCTGCCTGTGGGCACACACCCTCACAACCTGCCTGTGGGCACACACCCTCACAACCTGCCTGTGGGCACACACCCTCACAACCTGCCTGTGGGCACACACCCTCACAACCTGCCTGTGGGCACACACCCTCACAACCTGCCTGTGGGCACACACCCTCACAACCTGCCTGTGGGCACACACCCTCACAACCTGCCTGTGGGCACACACCCTGACAAACTGCCTGTGGGCACACACCCTGACAAACTGCCTGTGGGCACACACACACACCCTCACAACCTGCCTGTGGGCACACACACACACCCTCACAACCTGCCTGTGGGCACACACACACCCTCACAACCAGCCTGTGGGGGCAGACACACCCTCACAAACTGCCTGTGGGCACACCTCCCCACAAACTGCCTGTGGGCACATACACACACCCTCACAACCTATCTTTGGGCACACACACACCCTCACAACCTGCCTGTGGGCACACACACACCCTCACAACTTGCCAGTGGACACATACACACACACACCTTCACAACTTGCTTGTGGGCACACACAGCCACCCTCACAACCTGATTGTGGGCACACACACCCACCCTCACAACCTGCCTGTGGGCACACACACCCACCCTCACAACCTGCCTGTGGGCATACACCCTGACAACCTGCCTGTGGGCACACACACACCCTCACAACCTGCTGTGGCCACATTCACAGACACCCTCACAACCCGCCTGTGGGCACACACACACACCCTCACAACCTGACTGTGGGCACACACACACACCCTCACAACCTGACTGTGGTCACATACACACACCCTCACAACCTGACTGTGGGCGCACACATCCACCCTGACAACCTGCCTGTGGGTGCACACACCCACCGTCACAACCTGCCTGTGGGCGCACACACACACCCTCACAACCAGCCTGTGGGCGCACACACCCACCCTCACAACCTGCCTGTGGGTGCAAACACCAACCCTCACAACCTGCCTGTGGGCACACACACACACCCTCACAACCTGCCTGTGGGCACACACACACACCCTCACAACCTGCCTGTGGGCACACACACCCTCACAATTTGCCTGTGGGGGCACACACACCCTCACAACCTGCCTGTGGGGGCACTCACACCCTCACAAACTGCCTGTGGGGGCACACACACCCTCACAAACAGCCTGTGGACAGACACACACTCACACACACCACAACCTGCCTGTGGGCACACACCCTCACAATTTGCCTGTGGGGGCACTCACACCCTCACAAACTGCCTGTGGGCACACAACCTCACAAACTGCCTGTGGGCACACAACCTCACAAACTGCCTGTGGGCACACACCCTCACAAACTGCCTGTGGGCACACACACACACATCCTCACAACCAGCCTGTGGGTACACACACACCCTCACAAACTGCCTGTGGGGGCAGACACACCCTCACAACCTGCCTGTGGGCACACACCCTCACAAACTGCCTGTGGGCACACACCCTCACAAACTGCCTGTGGGCACACACCCTCACAAACTGCCTGTGGGCACATACCCTCACAACCTGCCTGTGGGCACACACCTTCACAAACTGCCTGTGGGGGCACACCCTCACAAACTGCCTGTGGGCACACACCCTCAAACTGCCTGTGGGCACACACCCTCACAAACTGCCTGTGGGCACACACGCTCACAACCTGCCTGTGGGCACACACCCTCACAACCTGCCTGTGGGCACACACCCTCACAACCTGCCTGTGGGCACACACCCTCACAACCTGCCTGTGGGCACACACTCTCACAACCTGCCTGTGGGCACACACCCTAACAAACTGCCTGTGGGCACACACACACATCCTCACAACCTGCCTGTGGGCACACACCTTCACAAACTGCCTGTGGGGGCACACCCTCACAAACTGCCTGAGGGCACACCACCCCACAACCCGCCTGGGGGCACACACACCCTCACAACCCGCCTGGGGGCACACACACCCTCACAACCCGCCTGGGGGCACACACACCCACACAACCCGCCTGGGGGCACACACATACACCCTCACAACCTGCCCTTGGGCAAACACACACCCACAACCTGCCCTTGGGCAAACACAAACCCACAACCTTCCTCTGGCCAGACATCCCATCAAAACCAGCCCGTGGGCACACACACACCCTCACAACCTGCCCGTGGGCACACACCCTCACAACCTGCACGTGGGCACACACACACCCTCAACAACCTGCCTGTGGGCACAAACACACCCTCACAAGCTGCCTGTGGGCACAAACACACCCTCACAACCTGCCTGTGGGCACACACACACCCTCACAACCTGCATGTGGGCACACACCCTCACAACCTGCCTGTGGGCACACACCCTCACAACCTGCCTGTGGGCACACACCCTCACAACCTGCCTGTGGGCACACACACACACCCTCACAACCTGCCTGTGGGCACACATCCTCACAAACTGCCTGTGGGCACACACACACACACCCTCACAAACTGCCTGTGGGCGCGCACACAACCTCACAAACTGCCTGTGGGCGCACACACACTCACAAGCTGCCTGCGGGCGCACACACACTCACAACCTGCCTCTGGGTGCACAAACCCTCACAACTTGCCTGTGGGGGCACACACACCCTCACAAACTGCCTGTGGGCAGGGGCACACACACACACACAACCTGCCTGTGGGCGCACACCCTCACAACCTGACTGTGGGCGCACACCTCCACAACCTGCCTGTGGGCACACACACCCAACCTCACAACTGCCTGTGGGCACATACACCCATCCTCACAACCTGCCTGTAGGCACACACACCCTGACAACCTGCCTGTGGGCACACACCCTCACAACCTGCCTGTGGGCACACACACACACCCTCACAACCTGCCTGTGGGCACACACACACCATCACAACCAGCCTGTGGGGGCAGACACACCCTCACAAACTGCCTGTGGGCACACACACACACCCTCACAAACTGCCTGTGGGCACACACACACTCTCACAAACTGCCGGTGGGGGCAGACACACCCTCACAACCTGCCTGTGGGCACACACCCTCACAAACTGCCTGTGGTCACACACCCTCACAAACTGCCTGAGGGCACACAACCTCACAAACTGCCTGTGGGCACACAACCTCACAAACTGCCTGTGGGCACACACACACACATCCTCACAACCTGCCTGTGGGCACACACCTTCACAAACTGCCTGTGGGCACACACCCTCACAAACTGCCTGTGGGAACACACCCTCACAAACTGCCTGTGGGAACACACCCTCACAAACTGCCTGTGGGAACACACCCTCACAAACTGCCTGTGGGAACACACCCTCACAAACTGCCTGTGGGAACACACCCTCACAAACTGCCTGTGGGCACACACCCTCACAACCTGCCTGTGGGCACACACCCTCACAACCTGCCTGTGGGCACACACCCTCACAACCTGCCTGTGGGCACACACCCTCACAACCTGCCTGTGGGCACACACCCTCACAAACTGCCTATGGGCACACACCCTCAAACTGCCTGAGGGCACACCACCCCACAACCCGCCTGGGGGCACACACACCCTCACAACCCGCCCGGGGGCACGCACACCCTCACAACCCGCCTGGGGGCACACACACCCTCACAACTCGCCCGGGGGCACGCACACCCTCACAACCCGCCTGGGGGCACACACACCCTCACAACTCGCCTGGGGGCACACACAATCCGCCTGGGGGCACACACACACACCCTCACAACCTGCCCTTGGGCAAACACACACCCACAAACCTGCCTCTGGTCAGACACACCATCAAAACCAGCCCGTGGGCACACACACACCCTCACAACCTGCCAGTGGGCACACACCCTCACAACCTGCACGTGGGCACACACACACCCTCACAACCTGCCCTTGGGCACACACACACCCTCAACACCTGGCTGTGGGCACAAACACACACTCACAACCTGCCTGTGGGCACAAACACACCCTCACAACCTGCCTGTGGGCACACACACACCCTCACAACCAGCATGTGGGCACACATCCTCACAACCTGCCTGTGGGCACACATCCTCACAACCTGCCTGTGAGCACACACCCTCACAACCTGCCTGTGAGCACACACCCTCACAACCTGCCTGTGGGCACACACCCACACAACCTGCCTGTGGGCATACACACACACCCTCACAACCTGCCTGTGGGCACACATCCTCACAAACTGCCTGTGGGCACACACACACACCCTCACAAACTGCCTGTGGGCGCGCACACAACCTCACAAACTGCCTGTGGGCGCACACACACTCACAACCTGCCTGTGGGCGCACACACACTCACAACCTGCCTGTGGGCGCACACACACTCACAACCTGCCTGTGGGCGCACACACACTCACAACCTGCCTGTGGGTGCACAAACCCTCACAACTTGCCTGTGGGGGCACACCCAACCTCACAACCTGCCTGTGGGCACACACACCCACCCTCACAACCTGCCTGTGGGCACACACACCCTGACAACCTGCCTGTGGGCACACACCCTCACAACCTGCCTGTGGGCACATACACACAGCCTCACAAACGGCCTGTGGGCACATATCCTCACAAACTGCCTGTGGGCACACACACACACCCTCACAACCTGCCTGTGGGCGCACACACAACCTCACAACCTGCCTGTGGGCGCACACACACTCACAACCTGCCGTGGGCGCACACACACTCACAACTTGCCTGTGGGTGCACAAACCCTCATAACTTGCCTGTGGGGGCACACACACCCTCACAAACTGCCTGTGGGCAGACACCCTCACAACCTGCCTGTGGGCACACACACCATCACAAACTGCCTGTGGGCACACACCCTCACAAACTGCCTGTGGGCACACACCCTCACAAACTGCCTGTGGGCACACACCCTCACAAACTGCCTGTGGGCACACACACACACATCCTCACAACCTGCCTGTGGGCACAAACCTTCACAAACTGCCTGTGGGGGCACACCCTCACAAACTGCCTGTGGGCACACACCCTCACAAACTGCCTGTGGGCACACACCCTCACAAACTGCCTGTGGGCACACACCCTCACAACCTGCCTGTGGGCACACACCCTCACAACCTGCCTGTGGGCACACACCCTCACAAACTGCCTGTGGGCACACACCCTCAAACTGCCTGAGGGCACACCACCCCACAACCCGCCTGGGGGCACACACACCCTCACAACCCGCCCGGGGGCACGCACACCCTCACAACCCGCCTGGGGGCACACACACCCTCACAACTCGCCTGGGGGCACACACACCCACACAATCCGCCTGGGGGCACACACACACACCCTCACAACCTGCCCTTGGGCAAACACACACCCACAACCTGCCTCTGGTCAGACACACCATCAAAACCAGCCCGTGGGCACACACACACCCTCACAACCTGCCAGTGGGCACACACCCTCACAACCTGCACGTGGGCACACACACACCCTCACAACCTGCCCTTGGGCACACACACACCCTCAACACCTGGCTGTGGGCACAAACACAAACTCACAACCTGCCTGTGGGCACAAACACACCCTCACAACCTGCCTGTGGGCACACACACACCCTCACAACCTGCACGTGGGCACACACACACCCTCACAACCTGCCCTTGGGCACACACACACCCTCAACACCTGGCTGTGGGCACAAACACACACTCACAACCTGCCTGTGGGCACAAACACACACTCACAACCTGTCTGTGGGCACACACACACCCTCACAACCAGCATGTGGGCACACATCCTCAGAACCTGCCTGTGGGCACACAGCCTCACAACCTGCCTGTGAGCACACACCCTCACAACCTGCCTGTGAGCACACACCCTCACAACCTGCCTGTGGGCACACACCCACACAACCTGCCTGTGGGCATACACACACACCCTCACAACCTGCCTGTGGGCACACATCCTCACAAACTGCCTATGGGCACACACACACACCCTCACAAACTGCCTGTGGGCGCGCACACAACCTCACAAACTGCCAGTGGGCGCACACACACTCACAACCTGCCTGTGGGCGCACACACACTCACAACCTGCCTGTGGGCGCACACACACTCACAACCTGCCTGTGGGCACACACACACTCACAACCTGCCTGTGGGTGCACAAACCCTCACAACTTGCCTGTGGGGGCACACCCAACCTCACAACCTGCCTGTGGGCACACACACCCACCCTCACAACCTGCCTGTGGGCACACACACCCTAACAACCTGCCTGTGGGCACACACCCTCACAACCTGCCTGTGGGCACATACACACAGCCTCACAAACGGCCTGTGGGCACACATCCTCACAAACTGCCTGTGGGCACACACACACACACCCTCACAACCTGCCTGTGGGCGCACACACAACCTCACAACCTGCCTGTGGGCGCACACACACTCACAACCTGCCGTGGGCGCACACACACTCACAACTTGCCTGTGGGTGCACAAACCCTCATAACTTGCCTGTGGGGGCACACACACCCTCACAAACTGCCTGTGGGCAGCCACCCTCACAACCTGCCTGTGGGCACACACACCATCACAAACTGCCTGTGGGCACACACCCTCACAAACTGCCTGTGGGCACACACCCTCACAAACTGCCTGTGGGCACACACCCTCACAAACAGCCTGTGGGCACACACACACACATCCTCACAACCTGCCTGTGGGCACACACCTTCACAAACTGCCTGTGGGGCACACCCTCACAAACTGCTTGTGGGCACACACCCTCACAAACTGCCTGTGGGCACACAACCTCACAAACTGCCTGTGCGCACACACCCTCACAAACTGACTGTGGGCACACACCCTCACAAACGGCCTGTGGGCGCACACCCTCACAAACTGCCTGTGGGGGCACACCCTCACAAACTGCCTGTGGGGGCACACCCTCACAAACTGCCTGTGGGCGCACACCCTCACAAACTGCCTGTGGGCACACAACCTCACAAACTGCCTGTGGGCACACAACCTCACAAACTGCCTGTGGGCACACGCCATCACAAACTGCCTGTGGGCACACGCCCTCACAAACTGCCTGTGGGCACACGCCCTCACAAACTGCCTGTGGGCACACACACCCACATCCTCACAACCTGCCTGTGGGCACACACCTTGACAAACTGCCTGCGGGGGCACACCCTCACAAACTGCCTGTGGGCACACACCATCACAACCTGCCTGTGGGCACACACCCTCACAACCTGCCTGTGGGCACACACCCTCACAACCTGCCTGTGGGCACACACCCTCACAACCTGCCTGTGGGCACACACCCTCACAAGCTGCCTGTGGGCACAGACCCTCATAAACTGCCTGTGGGCACACACCCTCACAACCTGCCTGTGGGCACACACCCTCACAACCTGCCTGTGGGCACACACACACCCTCACAACCAGCCTGTGGGGGCAGACACACCCTCACAAACGGCCTGTGGGCACACAGCCTCACAAACTGCCTGTGGGCACACACACACACCCTCACAACCTGCCTGTGGGCACAAACACACATCCTCACAACCTGCCTGTGGGCAGACACCTTCACAAACTGCCTGTGGGGGCACACCCTCACAAACGGCCTGTGGGCACACACACACACCCTCACAAACGGCCTGTGGGCTCACATCCTCACAAACTGCCTGTGGGCACACACACACACACTCACAACCTGCCTGTGGGCGCACACACAACCTCACAACCTGCCTGTGGGCGCACACATAAACTCACAACCTGCCTGTGGGCGCACACACACTCACAACTTGCCTGTGGGTGCACAAACCCTCATAACTTGCCTGTGGGGGCACACACACACACACAAGCTGCCTGTGGGCACACACCCTCACAACCTGCCTGTGGGCACACACCCTCACAAGCTGCCTGTGGGCACACACCCTCACAAGCTGCCTGTGGGCACACACCCTCACAAGCTGCCTGTGGGCACACAAACTGCCTGTGGGCACACACCCTCACAAACTGCCTGTGGGCACACACACACACATCCTCACAACCTGCCTGTGGGCACACACGTCCACAAACTGCCTGTGGGGGACACACAATCACAAACTGCCTGGGGGCACGCACCCTCACAAACTGCCTGTGAGCACACACCCTCACAAACTGCCTGTGGGCACACACCCTCACAACCTGCCTGTGGGCACACACCCTCACAAACTGCCTGTGGGCACACACCCTCACAAACTGCCTGTGGGCACACACCCTCACAAACTGCCTGTGGGCACACACCCTCACAAACTGCCTGTGGGCACACACACACACCCTCACAACCTGCCTGTGGGCACACACACACCCTCACAACCAGCCTGTGGGGGCAGACACACCCTCACAACCTGACTGTGGGCGCACACCCTCACAAACTGCCTGTGGGCACACAACCTCACAAACTGACCGTGGGCACACACACACACACATCCTCACAACCTGCCTGAGGGCACACACCTTCACATAACTGACTGTTGGGGCACACCCTCACAAACTGCCTGTGGGGGCACACCCTCACAAACTGCGTGTGGGCACACACCCTCACAAACTGCCTGTGGGCACACACCCTCACAAACTGCCTGTGGGCACACACCCTCACAAACTGCCTGTGGGCACACACCCTCACAAACTGCCTGTGGGCACACACCCTCACAAACTGCCTGTGGGCACACACCCTCACAACCTGACTGTGGGCACACACCCTCACAACCTGACTGTGGGCACACACCCTCACAACCTGACTGTGGGCACACACCCTCACAACCTGACTGTGGGCACACAACCTCACAAACTGCCTGTGGGCGCACACACACACACCCTCACAACCTGCCTGTGGGCACACACCTTCACATAACTGACTGTTGGGGCACACCCTCACAAACTGCCTGTGGGCACACACCCTCACAACCTGCCTGTGGGCACACACCCTCACAATCTGCCTGTGGGCACACACCCTCACAACCTGCCTGTGGGCACACACACACACCCTCGCAACCTGTCTGTGGGCACACACACACCCTCACAACCTGCCTGAGGGCACACACACACCCTCACAACCTGCCTGTGGGCACACACACACCCTCACAACCTGCCTGTGGGCACACACCCACCCTCACAACCTGCCTTTGGACACACACCCACCCTCACAACCTGCCTTTGGGCACATACACCCACCCTCACAACCTGCCTGTGGGCACACACACCCTGACAACCTGCCTGTGGGCACACACACACCCTGACAACCTGCCTGTTGGCACACACACACACCTCACAACCTGACTGTGGTCAAATACACACACCCTCACAACCTGACTGTGGGCGCACACATCCACCCTCACAACCTGCCTGTGGGCGCACACACCCACCCTCACAACCTGCCTGTTGGCGCACACACCCACCCTCACAACAAGGCTGTGGGCGCACACACACACACCCTCACAACCTGCCTGTGGGCACACACACCTTCACAACCTGCCTGTGGGCACACACACCCTCACAACCTGCCTGTGGGGGCACACACACACTCACAACCTGCCTGTGGGTGCACACACCCTCACAACATGCCTGTGGGGGCACACACCCTCACAAACTGCCTGTGGGCACAAACACACCCTCACAACCTGCCTGTGGGCACACACCCTAACAAACTGCCTATGGGCACGCACTCTCACAACCTGCCTGTGGGCACGCACCCTCACAACCTGCCTGTGGGCACGCACCCTCACAACCTGCCTGTGGGCACGCACCCTCACAACCTGCCTGTGGGCACACACCCTCACAAGCTGCCTGTGGGCAGGGAAACACACACACACACAAGCTGCCTGTGGGCACACACCCTCACAACCTGCCTGTGGGCACACACCCTCACAAGCTGCCTGTGGGCACACACCCTCACAAGCTGCCTGTGGGCACACACCCTCACAAGCTGCCTGTGGCCACACATCTTCACAAACTGCCTGTGGGGGCACACCCTCACAAACTGCCTGTGGGCGCACACCCTCACAAACTGCCTGTGGGCGCACACCCTCACAAACTGCCTGTGGGCGCACACCCTCACAAACTGCCTGTGGGCACACACCCTCACAAACTGCCTGTGGGCACACACACACATCCTCACAACCTGCCTGTGGGCACACACCTTCACAAACTGCCTGTGGACACACACCCTCACAAACTGCCTGTGGGCACACATCCTCACAAACTGCCTGTGGGCACACACCCTCACAAACTGCCTGTGGGCACACACCCTCACAACCTGCCTGTGGGCACACACCCTCACAAACTGCCTGTGGGCACACATACACACCCTCACAACCTGCCTGTGGGCACACACACACCCTCACAACCAGCCTGTGGGGGCAGACACACCCTCACAAACTGCCTGTGGGCGCACACACACCCTCACAAACTGACTGTGGGCGCACACACACTCACAACCTGCCTGTGGGCGCACACACACTCACACCTGCCTGTGGGCGCACACACACTCACACCTGCCTGTGGGCGCACACACACTCACAACCTGCCTGTGGGCGCACACACACTCACAACCTGCCTGTGGGCGCACACACACTCACAACCTGGCTGTGGGCGCACTCACACTCACAACCTGCCTGTGGGCGCACACACACTCACAACCTGCCTGCGGGCGCACACACACCCTCACAAACTGCCTGTGAGCACGGGCACACACACACACACAACCTGCCTGTGGGCGCACACCCTCACAACCTGCCTGTGGGCGCACACCTCCACAACCTGCCTGTGGCCGCACACCTCCACAACCTGCCTGTGGCCGCACACACCCAACCTCACAACCTGCCTGTGGGCACATACACCCACCCTCACAACCTGCCAGTAGGCACACACACCCTGACAACCTGCCTGTGGGCACACACCCTCACAACCTGCCTGTGGGCGCACACACACTCACAACTTGCCTGTGGGTGCACAAACCCTCATAACTTGCCTGTGGGGGCACACACACCCTCACAAACTGCCTGTGGGCACGGGCACACACACACACACAACCTGCCTGTGGGCACACACCCTCACAAACTGCCTGTGGGCACACACCCTCACAAACTGCCTGTGGGCACACACACACACATCCTCACAACCTGCCTGTGTGCACACACCTTCACAAACAGCCTGTGGGCGCACAGCCTCACAAACTGCCTGTGGGCACACACCCTCACAAACTGCCTGTGGGCGCACACCCACACAAACTGTCAGTGGGCGCACACCCTCACAAACTGCCTGTGGGGACACACCCTCACAAACTGCCTGAGGGCACGGGCACACACGCACACACCCTCACAAACTGCCTGTGGGCACACACCCACACAAGCTGCCTGTGGGCACACACCCTCACAAGCTGCCTGTGGGCACACACCCTCACAAGCTGCCTGTGGGCACACACCCTCACAAGCTGCCTGTGGGCACACACCCTCACAAGCTGCCTGTGGGCACACACCCTCACAAGCTGCCTGTGGGCACACACCCTCACAAGCTGCCTGTGGGCACACACCCTCACAAGCTGCCTGTGGGCACACACCCTCACAAGCTGCCTGTGGGCACACACCCTCACAAGCTGCCTGTGGGCACACACTCTCACAAACTGCCTGTGGGCACACACCCTCACAAACTGCCTGTGGGAACACACCCTCACAAACTGCCTGTGGGCACACACCCTCACAAACTGCCTGTGGGCACACACATCCTCACAACCTGCCTGTGGGCACACACCTTCACAAACTAACTGTGGGGACACACCCTCACAAACTGCCTGTGGGCACACACCCTCACAAACTGCCTGTGAGCACGCACCCTCACAACCTGCCTGTGGGCACACACCCTCACAAACTGCCTGTGGGCACACACCCTCACAAACTCCCTATGGGTACACACACACACCCTCACAACCAGCCTGTGGGCGCACACACAACCTCACAACCTGCCTGTGGGAGCACACATACTCACAACCTGCCTGTGGGTGCACACACACACTCACAAACTGCCTGTGGGCACGGGCACACATGTACACACAACCTGCCTGTGGGCACACACCCTCACAACCTGCCTGTGGGCACACACCCTCACAAGCTGCCTGTGGGCACACACCCTCACAAACTGCCTGTGGGCACACACCCTCACAAATTGCCTGTGGGCACACACCCTCACAAACTGCCTGTGGGCACACACCCTCACAAACTGCCTGTGGGCACACACCCTCACAAACTTCCTGTGGGCACACACCCTCACAAAGTGCCTGTGGGCACACACCCTCACAAACTGCCTGTGGGCACACACACACACATCCTCACAACCTGCCTGTGGGCACACACCTTCACAAAATGCCTGTGGGGACACACCTTCACAAACTGCCTGCGGGCACACACACACCCTCACAACCTGCCTGTGGGCACAGACACACCCTCACAACCAGCCTGTGGGGACAGACATACCCCCACAACCTGCCTGTGGGCACACTCCCGCACAAAGTGCCTGTGGGCACACACACACACATCCTCACAACCTGCCTGTGGGCACATACCTTCACAAACTGCCTGTGGGGGTACACCCTCACAAACTGCCTGTGGGGGCACACCCTCACAAACTGCCTGTGGGGGCACACCCTCACAAACGGCCTGTGGGGCCACACCCTCACAAACTGCCTGTGGGCACACCCTCACAAACTGCCTGTGGGCACGCACCCTCACAAACTGCCTGTGGGCACACACACACACCCTCACAACCTGCCTGTGGGCACACACACACACCCTCACAACCAGCCTGTGGGGGCAGAGACACCCTCACAACCTGCCTGTGGGCACACACCCGCACAAACTGCCTGTGGGCACACAACCTCACAAACTGCCTGTGGGCACACACCCTCACAAACTGCCTGTGGGCACACACACACACCCTCACAACCTGCCTGTGGGCACACACACACCCTCACAACTTGACTATGGGCACACACACCCACCCTCACAACCTGCCTATGGGCACACACACCCACCCTCAGAACCTGCCTGTGGACACACACCCTCACAACCTGCACGTGGGCACACACACACCCTCACAACCTGCCCGTGGACACACACCCTCACAACCTGCACGTGGGCACACACACACCCTCACAACCTGCACGTGGGCACACACACACCCTCACAACCTGCCCGTGGACACACACCCTCGCAACCTGCACGTGGGCACACACCCTCGCAACCTGCACGTGGGCACACACACACATCACAACCTGCCCGTGGGCACACAAACACCCTCACAAACCGCCCGTGGGCACACACACACCCTCAACACCTGCCTGTGGGCACAAACACACCCACACAACCTGCCTGTGGGCACACACACACCCTCACAGCCTGCCCGTGAGCACACACCCTCACAAGCTGCACGTGGGCACACACACACCCTCACAACCTGCCCGTGGGCACACACACCCCTCAACACCTGCCTGTGGGCACAAACACACCCTCACAACCTGCCTGTGGGCACAAACACACCCTCACAACCTGCCTGTGGGCACACACACACCCTCACAACCTGCTTGTAAGCACACACACACACACACACACACACACACACACACACACACACACACACACACACACACACAACCTGCCTGTGGGCACACACCCTCACAACCTGCCAGTGGGCACACACCCTCACAACCTGCCAGTGGGCACACATCCTCACAACCTGCCTGTGGGCACACGCCCTCACAAGCTGCCTGTGGGCACACACCCTCACAAGCTGCCTGTGGGCACACACCCTCACAAGCTGCCTGTGGGCACACACACACACATCCTCACAACCTGCCTGTGGGCACACATCTTCACAAACTGCCTGTGGGGGCACACCCTCACAAACTGCCTGTGGGCGCACACCCTCACAAACTGCCTGTGGGCGCACACCCTCACAAACTGCCTGTGGGCGCACACCCTCACAAACTGCCTGTGGGCGCACACCCTCACAAACTGCCTGTGGGCGCACACCCTCACAAACTGCCTGTGGGCACACACCCTCACAACCTGCCTGTGGGCACACACCTTCACAAACTGCCTGTGGGGGCACACCCTCACAAACTGCCTGTGGGCACACATACACACCCTCACAACCTGCCTGTGGGCACACACACACCCTCACAACCAGCCTGTGGGGGCAGACACACCCTCACAAACTGCCTGTGGGCGCACACACACTCACAACCTGGCTGTGGGCGCACACACACTCACAACCTGCCTGTGGGCGCACACACACTCACAACCTGCCCGTGGGCGCACACACACTCACAACCTGCCCGTGGGCGCACACACACTCACAACCTGGCTGTGGGCGCACACACACTCACAACCTGGCTGTGGGCGCACACGCACTCACAACCTGCCTGTGGGCGCACACACACCCTCACAAACTGCCTGTGAGCACGGGCACACACACACACACACAACCTGCCTGTGGGCGCACACCCTCACAACCTGCCTGTGGGCGCACACCTCCACAACCTGCCTGTGGCCGCACACACCCAACCTCACAACCTGCCTGTGGGCACATACACCCACCCTCACAACATGCCAGTAGGCACACACACCCTGACAACCTGCCTGTGGGCACACACCCTCACAACCTGCCTGTGGGCACACACACACACCCTCACAAGCGCCCTGTGGGCACACATCCTCACAAACTGCCTGTGGGCACACACCCTCACAACCTGCCTGTGGGCACACACCCTCACAACCTGCCTGTGGGCACACACCCTCACAACCTGCCTGAGGGCACACACACACACCCTCACAACCTGCCTGTGGGAACACACGCTCACAACCTGCCTGTGGGAACACACGCTCACAACCTGCCTGTGGGCACACACCCTCACAAACTGCCTGTGGGCACACACCCTCACAAACTGCCTGTGGGCACACACCTTCACAAACTGCCTGTGGGGGCACACCCTCACAAACTGCCTGTGGGCACAGACCCACACAAACTGCCTGTGGGCACACACCCTCACAAACTGCCTGTGGGCACACACCCTCACAAACTGCCTGTGGGCACACACCCTCACAAACTGCCTGTGGGCACACACCCTCACAAACTGCCTGTGGGCACACACCCTCACAAACTGTCTGCGGGCACACACCCTCACAACATTCCTGTGGGTGCACACACACCCTCATAAACTGCCTGTGGGCACACACACACACACCCTCACAACCTGCCTGTGGGCACACACACCTCACAACTTGCCTGTGGGGGCACACACCCTCACAACTTGCATGTGGGGGCACACACCCTCACAACTTGCCTGTGGGGGCACACACCTCACAACTTGCCTGTGGGGGCACACACCCTCACAACTTGCCTGTGGGGGCACACACACACTCACAAACTGCCTGTGGGCACACACACACTCACAAACTGCCTGTGGGCACACACACCCACACACACTCACAACCTGCCTGTGGGCACACACCCTGACAAACTGCCTGTGGGCACACACACACACCCTCACAACCTGCCTGTGCGCACACACACACACCCTCACAACTTGCCTGTGGGCACACACACACCCTCACAACCTGCCTGTGGGCACACACACACCCTCACAACCTGCCTGTGGGCACACACACACACCCTCACAACCTGCCTGTGGGCACACACACACACCCTCACAACCTGCCTGTGGGCACACACACACACCCTCACAACCTGCCTGTGGGCACACACACACACCCTCACAACCTGCCTGTGGGCACACACACACCCTCACAACCTGCCTGTGGACACACACACACACACACCCTCACAATCTGCCTGTGGGCGCACACACCTTTACAACCTGCCTGTGGGCGCACACACCTTTACAACCTGCCTGTGGGCGCACACACCCTCACAACCTGCCTGTGGGCGCACACACCCTCACAACCTGCCTGTGGGGGCACACACAACCTCACAAACTGCCTGGGGGCACACACACACACACCCTCACAACCTGCCTCTGTCGGCACACACAGCCTCACAAACTGCCTGTGGGCACACACACACACACCCTCACAACCTGCCTGTGGGCACACACACCCTCACAACTTGCCTGTGGGGGCACACACCCTCACAACTTGCCTGTGGGCGCACACACACCCTCACAAACTGCCTGTGGGCACACAGCCTCACAAACTGCCTGTGGGCACACACATACACACCCTCACAACCTGCCTGTGGGCGCATACCGTCACAAACTGCCTGTGGGCGCACACCCTCACAACCTGCCTGTGGGCGCACACCCTCACAACCTGCCTGTGGGCGCACACCCTCACAACCTGCCTGTGGGCGCACACCCTCACAACCTGCCTGTGGGCGCACACCCTCACAACCTGCCTGTGGGCGCACACCCTCACAACCTGCCTGCGGGCGCACAACTTCACAAACTGCTTGTGGGCACACACACACCCTCACAACCTGTCTGTGGGCACACACACAGCCTCACAACCTGCCTGTGGGCACACACACGCACCCTCACAACCTGCCTGTGGGCACACACACGCACCCTCACAACCTGCCTGTGGGCACACACACGCACCCTCACAACCTGCCTGTGGGCACACACACGCACCCTCACAACCTGCCTGTGGGCACACACACGCACCCTCACAACCTGCCTGTGGGCACACACACACCCTCACAACCTGCCTGTGGGCACACACACACCCTCACAACCTGCCTGTGGGGGCACAAACCCTCACAACTTGCCTGTGGGGGCACAAACCCTCACAACTTGCCTGTGGGGGCACACACACCCTCACAAACTGCCTGTGGGCACGGGCACACATACACACACAACCTGCCTGTGGGCACAGACCCTCACAACCTGCCTGTGGGCGCGCACCCTCACAACCTGCCTGTGGGCGCGCACCCTCACAACCTGCCTGTGGGCACGCACCCTCACAACCTGCCTGTGGGCACGCACCCTCACAACCTGCCTGTGGGCACGCACCCTCACAACCTGCCTGTGGGCACGCACCCTCACAACCTGCCTGTGGGCACGCACCCTCACAACCTGCCTGTGGGCACGCACCCTCACAACCTGCCTGTGGGCACGCACCCTCACAACCTGCCTGTGGGCACGCACCCTCACAACCTGCCTGTTGGAACGCACCCTCACAACCTGCCTGTGGGAACGCACCCTCACAACCTGCCTGTGGGAACGCACCCTCACAACCTGCCTGTGGGAACGCACCCTCACAACCTGCCTGTGGGAACGCACCCTCACAACCTGCCTGTGGGAACGCACCCTCACAACCTGCCTGTGGGAACGCACCCTCACAACCTGCCTGTGGGAACGCACCCTCACAACCTGCCTGTGGGAACGCACCCTCACAACCTGCCTGTGGGAACGCACCCTCACAACCTGCCTGTGGGAACGCACCCTCACAACCTGCCTGTG